>JAJOZX010010648.1:0-60000 GCA_023014485.1 Bathynomus jamesi | reverse complement strand
TTGCAAACGACACGCAGTGTATATATAATGCAAAGAACTGTCGTTTGCAGTTAAAATGTGTATATACTCGTATACGGCATGAGCTGCCCCTCAAAAGGCATTGGACTCCGTTCGTGGTACGTGGCGAAATTGTGGGCTTTAAATTGTCGGGGTCCTTTGGTGTAATGGTTACCATATCTGACCGGCAATCGGATGATCCCGGGTTCGATTCTTAGGAGGTGCCTCATTTTTCATTGCTCGTTTTTTCTCCTCTCGTGCGGACACCCTTCTAAAAAGCGTCGTTCTTTGCATCATACAGGGTGTTTCAGGAGGAAAGGTCAATACTTCGGGAGGTGATAGTATCGGTCATTGTGAGAAAAAAAGTTCATATGAACATGTCTAATTCTGAATGGTTACAGAGATAGAGCTGTTTGAATCTACAAATACAAAAGCATTGTTAATGGTAATCAAGAAAGAAACCAATTACTGTTTCTAACACTTAATGTTTAAACATTGGCATTTTGAATGGTATCAGATACAGAAATGACAAATTTGTTAGTTTACAATACGTTTTCGAAAATCCCACCGTCAACCTCAATGTACTTTGCAACTCTTGTGCGAAGATCGCGTGTTTTCGTCTGAGTTGATCTTGACGTTCCTTTATGCGGGCAGCAGCATCCAAAATGCGCGCGAGCAATTCGTCTCGTGTGTCCACCTTTCTTTTGTAAACTTGACTTTTCATCCACCCCCACAAACAATAATCTAACGGAGAGGGGTCTGGAGACCTTGGTGGCCATTGAATGGGACCACCGCGGCCGATCCATCGACCAAGGAAAGTTTGATTTAGGTATTGCATCACCAGACGGGTAGAATGTGGAGCGGCTCCGTCATGCTGAAAGTACGTACCAGCGCGTGTAGCCAAAGGAACACCCTCCAATAGTCCTGGCAATTCATTTTGCAGAAATTCTAGGTAACTTTGACCTGGAAGACGATTCTCTAAAGTAACAGGGCCAATCAGCTGATCATCGATGATACCGCACCACACATTGACAGAGAAGCGATGTTGAAAATTTGTTTCCACAGTGGCATTTGGATTTTCGTCTGACCACCGATGAGAGTTACGAGTGTTGTTGATACCGTCACGGGTGAAAGTAACTTCATCGGTGAACAGTATTAATCGAAGCAATCGGAGATCAGCATTTACCCAATGACAAAATTCCAGTCGCATGGCAGCGGCTCCTGGTTGAAGGTGTTGTACACGCTGTACATGATATGGATGCAAGCCTTCCTCACGTAATGTTCGCCATACTCTTGTGTGTGGTACACCGATACTTGTAGAAATTCTTCATGAGCTAGTAGTAGGACTACGCTCTACCAACTGAAGAATGTTTTCCACTTCATCCACATCTTGTTGACCTTCACGTTCAGATGAAACATGAGCGCTGGGAAGTGTACCAATCTCACGCAATGTGTTGAAAACCCTGGTAAACACACTTCGATCCGGAATTCTGCGGTTCGGAAACCGTCGACGGTATTCTGCAACAGTAGCTGTTGCACTTCCATCGCAAAAACCGTAGACATACACCATATCTGCATGTGTGAAGGTGTGTGGCATTCTTAACACTGCTTCAAACACCAAACAATGTCACTCAAACAGTTTGCTGTCGATTGGCTTATGTTATATGCTTACATTACAGCTTAGATGGTTCAAGTTTATAGGGGAGGGAAGGGGGAGGTAGAGCTGCGCACGCATCAGATTCAAACGGCTCTATCTCCGTAACCATTCAGAATTAGACACGTGTTCATATGAACTTTTTTCGTCACAATGACCGATACTATCACCACCTGAAGTATTGGCTTTTCCTCCTGAAACACCCTGTGTGTATACACACACTGTAGTTTGCAGTTAAAATGTGTGTGTGTGTGTGTGATGAATTTCACAATTAAACGCGTGAAATGAATGAATGATGCAAACCCACAAGGAAAAAAAAATAATGCAAAGGTTTTTCGTGTATTCAGAAGTACACCTTGTCATTCCCTGACGAGGTCTACTTCTGAATGCACGAAAGACCTTGGAATTATTTTTTTCTTGTGGGTTTGCATTATATATAATATATATATATATATATTGTGTGTGTGTTTGTTTTTTTTTACAAGGACAAGAAGTACCTCAAAAGGCGTTGCCGCCCATACCGAGAAGGTATCAATGGCAACGGGTGTCAGGGAAAAATTCCTACACCCTCAAATAGTGTGCAAGATTCGGTCCAACCTTTTCTTGAACTGATCCACAGAGGAACTGTTCACAACTTCTGAAGGTACCCTGTTCCACGTTTCACAGATCTTTTATAGGTAAAGTAATTCCCCCCACAGTAGTGCTAGACCGAACCAGGGAATTGTACAGAAAGCGCACAATCTCCTTGTTCCGAAATCGAAATTGCTTTGATATAACCCAACAGCTTCTGGGCTTTCTTTTCCACATCTACCCACTGTTTGGTAAAGTTAAGGTCGTTGCTAATTAGCACACCCAAGTCCTTTTCCAAATCAGTGGCCTCGATATTACTCCCCAACATGGAGTAGTCCGACTTGGGATTGGCATTTACCCAAGTTAAACGGCATTTGTCATTTTTCGGACCACTCTCCTATCCTACGTAGGTCCGCACGTAGTTGCTCGATCGCTTCGGGCGTCCCAACATTGGCCCCGAGTATGACCAAGTATGAAGTGAATTTTTTTGCATTTATTGGCCCCAAGCTTGGTGTCATCAGCGAATTTGGCGATCCTACTGACGATGCCAGCGTCGACATCATTTATGTAAATGATAAACAACAGTGGCCCCAAAACGGAACCCTGGGGAACCCCGCTAGCGACAGAGGCCCAACCCGAGGTAGCCCCTTTAATTACAACCTTCTGCCGCCTATTCTTGAGAGAGAGATTCATAAATGTTTTGTAAATCGCAGGGTATATTCTTGAAACAAAAGTAAAGGAAAAGACCATATAAACATCGATCGAGAAATCTCTACGTTTCGAGCTATAGTACACGACAGAAAAAATTTAAATTTTTTTTTTACATTTTATGCAAATACACAATGTAATACATTTGCTTCATTAAAGTATAAATGTTTGAAATTCTTTCCTACTTCTTGAATGCATGCCTCAGCATGTCGCACCAGTGATTGTCTGACACACACAAATTCCTGGAGTATTGCGGATCGTTTCGCAATTGTCTCAAACTCGTTGCCACAATTCATCGCGTGCTCAGATTTCTGTAACATGCACTAGGCTTTTTAAATGATCCTACAAGTAATAATCAAGAGGATTTAAATGTGGTGACCAAGGTGGCCACGAAACAGGACCAACGCGCCTTATCCATCTGTCAGGATGCACAGCATCGAGATTTTTTTTTTTTCTGTCGCGTGCTTAAGCTCGAAACCTACGGGTTTCTTTTTTCTTTACTTTTGTTTCAAGAATACACCTTGCGATTTATGAATGTGCGCGCGCGCGCGTGGACTTGTATACTTTTATGTAGTCGTTTCCGCCTCATTTTAATTGTATATTTACGCATTCATAAGTTTGCTCGCAAAATCCAGTGGAGAAATTTCAGCCAGTTCCTTTATTTCACCACATTATCTATGTCTTATTGTTATGCTTTGTTGTTACTTTATATTTTCGACGAAGCCTCTCGCGTGATGCTTTATTTAAGGCTCGTTTTTATCTCGAGGTATTTCGCGATGCGAGCATCGTGTTTAATAAGCCTATTGCAATATTTATTATGGGCAAATATTTGTTATATAAAAGGCAAAGTAAACGAATAAAGACACGATTTCGGTTATATTAAACATTTATTCATTACGTTTGTTTACATTATAAAATTATATAGTTTGTTCATAGTTTCGCGTTCGACTCTCTCGCCTCTGTGTTTCGTATGTAAACAAATGCAAACTTCACAATATGGCGGAATCCTCGCGGTTTTTGTTGTTTATCCAAATTTGGGAAGGTGACTTTCTTATTCTCTCTCTCTCTCTCTCTCTCTCTCTCTCTCTCTCTCTCTCTCTCTCTCTCTCTCTCTCTCTCTCTCTCTCTCTCTCTCCTCTCTCTCTCTCTCTCTCTCTCTCTCTCTCTCTCTCTCTCTCTCTCTCTCTCTCTCTCTCTCTCTCTCTCTCTCGAGGTTTTCAAGCTCTTACGCGGGTTGAACGATGTCGATTTTAGAAGTATGTTTAGTTTAAATGATAACCCAACTCGCAACAATGGTTGGAAGTTGGATTTGAAACGGTTTAGGACTAGTGTGTGTGGGAATTACTTTACGTATAAGATCTGTGACACATGGAACAGGTTACCTTCGGAAGTTGTGAACAGTTCCTCTGTGGATCAGTTCAAGAAAAGGTTAGACCAAATCTTGCACACTATTTGAGTGTACAAAATTTTCCCTGGCACCCGTTGCCATTGGTACCTCTGTATGGGCCGGGCCGCAAGGCCTTTTGAGGTACTTCTTTTCCTTGTAACTCCTTGTAACGCTCTCTCTCTCTCTCTCTCTCTCTCTCTCTCTCTCTCTCTCTCTCTCTCTCTCTCTCTCTCTCTCGGGCGCTCTTAGCATCAGAATACCAGGATATCGTTGCTATCACCAAGTCCTGGATTCATACTGATCGTAGGGACTACGTTGGGGAGTTCGAAATTCCCGGGTATAGAATGTTTCGCAAAGACCGCACCCGTGGGGAGGGGGGTGGGGTACTAATATACGTCAGAGACACGTTGAGTCCGGTTGACTGCCAGTTCCGGTCGGAACGGGAGCTGCTTGGCGTCGATCTGAACGTGGGAGGGACGAACTATAGGTTAATCTTGGTGTACAGACCTCCGCATCTCCTCCTCGAGGAGGATACAGCCCTGTACACTGAACTCAGTAGCCTGCTAGGGGATAGGGTGTGTGTAGTTTTAGGAGACTTCAACTGTCGCGGCATAAAGTGGGAAAACAGGACTGCCGATGCTGAAGGGAGGAGGCTAGTTGACTTTGCTGATGAAAACTTCCTCACTCAGTGGGTCAACGAGCCTACACGAGGCGAAAGCGTTCTAGACTTAGTGTTCACGACCGAAGACAACCTCGTCACGGGCCTCACCGTTGACGAATCGTTGGGCGGGAGTGATCACAGTCTTATTAGGTTCCGTGTGTGCGTCCCTCGGGTGAAGCGTAGTAACTCGAGAGGCAGTAAGCTCGATCTCTGGCGGGCGAACTTTGTTAGCCTCAAGGATAGCGTAGGAGATATGGGGTTAGAGGTCGGCGGCGATGTTGAGGGAGTGTGGAGTGCATTCCGGGACGAGTTTATGGTGCTCCAGTCTGCTGCCATACCCTCAAAACCGGTCACCCCTGCTTCAACGCAGCCTAAGTGGTTCAATCGTGACATTGCTTCGGCTATCCGAAATAGGAAAGTAGCGTATAGGAGGGCGAAGGCCAATCGTTCCCATGAGAACACTTTAGCGTATGTCCGCCTGTGCAGGGAAGTGAAGGCGAAGGTTAGGCTAGCGAAACGTAACGAAGAACTACGGGTGGCAAGCCTCTGCAAGGGGAACCCTAAGGAGTTCTTCAGTTATGTTAATAGTAGAAAGCCCATTAGAAGCATTAGGACTAGTTTGTGTGGGAATTACTTTACGTATAAGATCTGTGACACATGGAACAGGTTGCCTTCGGAAGTTGTGAACAGTTCCTCTGTGGATCAGTTCAAGAAAAGGGTAGACCAAATCTTGCACACTATTTGAGTGTGTAAAGACATTTAGGACCTCAGTCTGCGGAAATTTCTCTTCCTATAAAATAATTAATATCTGGAACCAACTTCCCTCAGAGGTTGTTTCCAGTCAAAGTGTAAATCTGTTTAAAAATAGGCTAGACAAAGTACTGAACACACTCATAGTTTAAGATTAAAACCTCAGAAAACTCTGCAGGAGTTCGCTTGCTCGGTGTCTCTGTGAGCAAGCTAAATATAGAGCTATTTATATATTCTCCACTTTCCTGTAAAATTTCCTTGGCTACTTTTCCAGGGTCAAGGTATTTTTCTTCAACCTTTTTCCGTACCTGCCTCTGGCAGGGAGGGTGGGGAGAGAGCCTTCTACTTTTCTATCCAGTTTTCTACTACTGCTAGGATAGTTGAAAGAAAAATAAACTTACAAAATTTTCCCTGGCACCCGTTGCCATTGGTACCTCCTCGGTATGGGCCGCAAGGCCTTTTGAGGTACTTCTTTTCCTTGTAACACACACTCTCAAAACTAATTAGTATCTGTGTAGAGAGATAAGCAGTGATATCCCTTTAGATGTACAGGATGTCCACATTGAAAGGTTAACAACTTTGAGGCGCCATATACTGTATTTTTATTGAATAATGTGAACGGATTAATGTGCGTGCAACTCATAGCCGATATTTCTCGTTTCATCTGGTGTATATATATATATATATGTACATTGGGGTACACATTCCACACACGCACCATTCGTAGCACGTGAACTATGTCACAACGGTACCCCACTTCCTTCCACACTAGGGATGCGCCGGATACCGGATCACGATCCGGTATCAGTATCCGGCCTGATACCGGATATCAAGTATGATCCGGCCGGGTACCGGATAATTAGCATTTTAATCGCATTTGGTTGATAAAAAACTTCATATTTCAAGTTTTTGCGCGTACTTTATTATTTTATTATAGCTAATGTCAGACGATTTTATTCAGCTGTGGGAAGAGCTGTGTGCGATAAAGGGCTAACTTTAACATTTATAATGATTTTCTTTTAAACAAGAAACGCGCTAAAAGTTAGATTTCTCTAAAATTTAACAGAACTAAGTTCGATCAACTTTGCCTTTTTTTCTTTTCAGCAGTGAATGCGAGAGTTCCCCCCAAAATATGGAAAATGTTAAAAATACATGATCCGGCAATTATCCGATATCAGGCCATTTCTTGATCCGGCCAGATTATCCGGTATCCGGCAAAAATAAAAAGCCATATATCTGGTATCCGGTTATCCGGCTATATTGTGATCCGGTACATCTCTACTCCGCACATTGTCTAACATCGCGGGTGCGACGGAGGCCATTGCTGCCATGATGCGCTCAACATTCACACATTCAATCCGAAACACCAGAGACAGAAACTTGGTTATATAGGGTGTTTCACGAACGGTCTGCCATACTTTGGGGGGTGATATAGAGTAAAAAAGTTAGTACAACATCGGTGCTATTTCCAACCGTTGCGGAGCGACAAACGTTTTAAGGTACGCGGAAAAAAAATAAACGACGAGTATTAATCTGATGTATTTATTGGTCGTGCTGGTCCAATATCGTGGCCCACGAGATCTTCGGACCTAACCCCGTTAGATTTCTTTTTATGGGGACTTATGAAAGAGATGGTCTACAAGACCAAAGTACAAACGAGAGAAGAACTCTTGCGTCGGATTATGGATGCCGCTGCTTACGTACGAGAACACCCCGAAATGACTCAATGGGCAGTGGACTCTTGTTTGGAACGAGCAAGGCTGTGCATTGGAAACCTAGGCGGACATTTTGAACATTAATAAGGTATATATCATAAAATGTAGCAATAAATACATCAGATTAATACTCTCGTTTGTTTTTCCTTGCACCCTAAAACGTCCGTAGCTCCGCAACGGTTGGAAATAGCACCGATGTTGTACTAACTTTTTTACTCTATATCACCCCCACAAAAGTATGGCAGACAGGTTGTGAAACACCTTGTATAATGTAGTATCTCTGCAAGTTCGAACATTCACACATTCTTACATGTATAATTATGATGATTCAAAGTTGTTGCCTTTCAATATGGACACCTTGTATATGTACTAGGAAGCGCCGGTGGGGTCTGGTTACAGAGCTCTATCAAAACTTTCAAATAAGCCTATGAAGGAGTGATATAGGGGGAGAGTGGGGATGCTCCCCTCCTATGTAGTAGTAGTAGTAGGTGCTGCTGGTCGGGTCTACTATCAGCACTAGTAGTTCTCAAATGATAACCTTTATGATTGCAACACCTCCCTTTGCTAACAAGGCTGCTAATATAAATTGGCTTTGGTAGCGCTGAGAGAGACTGAGGAGCGTTGTGGTGGGCTGACAGGAGGCGAGCCAGGGATGTTGTAAATACCGCTCCAATTCATCGTTAACTGTGTTGATCACGGATGAACGCATGGAAAAAAAAAAGTTGTGTGTGTACATTTCTTGAAATGTCAGAATACAAACTTATTTTCCTGAAGGGACAGTTTGTGTATAAATGCATATAGTAAGTTTGGTCAATGTTGTTCTGAGATGAAAGACTAAAGTAAACAATTGTGTATATACGAGTAGCAGTAGCTTCATGAAAGTAAATGGTGGATACCTATCTTACAAACTTTTATTAGCGGAATACAGTGTATACAATAACGAGCGTAATATGCGCGCACAATATAAAGTGGGTTTGATAAATAAACTGTCCGTTTACACACACACACACACACACACACATATATATATATATATGCTGCAAAAACCACGAGGAAAAAGAAAAAACGATTCCAAGGCCTTTCGTGTATTCAGAGCTACACCTCGTCGTTCCCTGACGAGGTGTAGCTCTGAATACACGAAAGGCCTTGGAATCGTTTTTTCTTTTCCTTGTGGGTTTGCAACATTCATTCATTTCACGTTTAATTGTAAAATTCATCCCATATATAATAAATATATATATATATGAAAAATATTTCATAAAATTAACACGTGAATAATATTTGATGAATATAACCAGGAAAGAAAAAGAAAACACGAAATAGTGCTCATGAGTCATGAGCTCTATTTCATGTTTTCTTTTTCCTTCGTGGTTATATTCATCATGCATATAATATCTTGCAGAAACCACAAATAAAATGCGAATGATGAAAATATAAGATAAAAAGCCAAGATAAAAAGATTTAATTAATTTCGACTGTTGGAAAAAGAGATATATATATCATCAGATTCCTAAAAAGTTAAAAAGTCTATGAAAGCGCCTCTTAAAAACTTGAAATTGACTTAAAAGAGGCGAAAGTCCACAACGGTATATTAAACCTTTTGAGACTGCGCAAAAGTTAAAAAAAAACTATGAAACAAAATCCAAAATTGTACATCTGGCAAGTGAAAGGTGTGTCGTGTTTTTGCGTGTATATTTTAAAACTGTACTCTTTCGCATGAAGCTCTTTCAAGTTAAAATTCACAATGTGATAAATATCATTTTAGAGGAACCCTCATACAAGGCAAATGTACTCGCTCCAAATCTAAATGTTCATTATATTCTTTTAACGAACCAGCTGTTTCGATTTCCCCTTTTGAAGCTATCTATAACTGCGTATATATTCTCTCTCTCTCTCTCTAGAGAGAGAGAGAGAGAATAAACTGTTCGTGCCGAAGTTATGATTAGCGTGTACCTTCTACTTACAACTCGAGCAAACGAGATAATATTCCCAAACTTTCTGGTGATAAAGTTCAGCGTTTGGAGTCGGGATTAAGTTTGGCAGTTTTAGTTCACTTGTGCTGCCATATTGGCATTTTTTAAAATATCTGTCTGTTACACCATTGATATATGTATTGTGCCTAATGTTATATCGTATACAAAGAGTTTGTAGTGCCACGTCTCGTTCTAATAAACGGATGCTCTCTATTAGCAATTCTGTAAAAGTTTTTATTTAATTCTCTCTCTCTCTCTCTCTCTCTCTCTCTCTCTCTCTCTCTCTCTCTCGAAAGATATTGAGAGGCTGGAGCGAGTGCAGGCGAGGGCCACAAAGTTAATCCCTTCGGTTAGGCATATGGGCTACAATCGACGGTTACGCGCCCTGAACTTGTTTTCGCTTGAAACTCGGAGGCTGCGCGGTCAACTGATCGAGGTTTTCAAGCTCTTACGAGGGTTCAACGATGTCGATTTTAGAAGTATGTTTAGTTTAAATGATAACCCAACTCGCAACAATGGTTGGAAGTTGGATTTGAAACGGTTTAGGACTAGTGTGTGTGGGAATTACTTTACGTATAAGATCTGTGACACATGGAACAGGTTACCTTCGGAAGTTGTGAACAGTTCCTCTGTGGATCAGTTCAAGAAAAGGTTAGACCAAATTTTGCACACTCTTTGAGTGTGTAGAAAATTTTCCGTGGCACCCGTTGCCATTGGTACCTCCTCGGTATGGGCCGCAAGGCCTTTTGAGGTACTTCTTTTCCTTGTAACTCCTTCCTTGTAACTCTCTCTCTCTCTCTCCTCTCTCTCTCTCCTCTCTCTCTCTCTCTCTCTCTCTCTCTCGAAACGGGTTGTGCTAGGGGGCGGTCAGAATAGGGAAGGCTCCCTCCGTGCAGTGCTTTTAATGCTAGGTCGATTAGGAATAAGTTTTGCGAGCTACGGGTGCTCTTAGCATCAGAATACCAAGATATCGTTGCTATCACCGAATCCTGAATTCATACTGATCGTAGGGACTACGTTGGAGAGTTCGATATTCCCGGGTATAGAATGCTTCACAAATGACCGCACCCGTCGGGAGGGGGAAGGGGTACTAATATACGTCAAGGACACGCACGTTGAGTCCGGTTGACTGCCAGTTCCGATCGGAACGGGAGCTGCTTGGCCTCGATCCGAGCGTGGGAGGGACGAACTATAGGTCAATCTTGGTGTACAGACCTCCATATCTCCTCCTCGAGGAGGATACAGCCCTGTACACCGAACTCGGTAGCCTGCTAGGGGACAGGGTGTGTGTGTGTGTAGTTTTAGGAGACTTCAACTGTCGCGGCATAAAGTGGGAAGCCAGGACTGCTGATGCCGAAGCGGGGAGGCTAGTTGACTTTGCTGATGAGAACTTCCTGGGTCAGTGGGCCTACACGAGGCGAAAGCGTTCTAGACTTAGTAATCACGACCGAAAACAACCTCCTCACTGGCATCACCGTTGACGAATCGTTGGACAGGAGTGATCACGGTCTGATTAGGTTCTGTGTCTGCTTCCTTCGGGTGAAGCGTAGTAACTCGAGAGGCAGTAAGCTCACGGCGGGTGGACTTTGTTGGCCTCCAGGATAGCGTAGATGAGATGGGGTTAGAGGTCGGCGGTGATGTTGAGGGAGTGTGGAGTGCATTCCGGGACCAGTTTATGGTGCTGCAATCTGCTGCCATACCTTCAAAACCGGTCACCGCTGCTTCAACGCAACCTAAGTGGTTCAGTCTGGACATTGCTTCGGATATCCGAAATAGGAAAGCTGCGTATAGGAGGACGAAGGCCAATCGTTCCCATGAGAACACTGAGGCGTATGTCCGCCTGTGCAGGGAAGTGAAGGCGAAGGTTAGGCTAGCCAAACGTAACGAAGAACTCTGGGTGGCAACCCTCTGCAAAGGGAACCCTGAGGAGTTCTTCAGTTATGTTAATAATAGAAAGCTCATTAGAAGCATGATAGGCCCGTTAAAGGATCCCAGCGGCGCGCTGCGGACCTCCGACGCGGACATAGCTAATGTGCTGAATGAGTACTTTGTGGGAGTGTTCACCAGGGAGGACAGCTACAGTCTTCAACAAATCGTTGGAGACGGGCCAGGTGCCTGGTGACTGGAGGGAAGTCAACGTGACCCTTATCTTTAAGAAAGGCGATCACGAAAGTCCAGGGAACTATCGTCCCATTAGTCTCACTTTGGTCGTTCGTAAATTACTAGAGGGGATAATAGCGGTAATAGTGGATAGGATCGTTGACCATTTGGATTCCTACAAGCTGCTTGGGGACTCTCAACATGGGTTTAGACGGCGTAGGTAGTGTCTCACCAACTTGCTCGAGTTTTTCCACGTCATGTGGAGTGAGTACGATAAGAGAGGGGTGATTGATATACTTTATCTCGACTTTCAGAAAGCCTTTGATAAGCTACCTCACCGCCGGCTAATGTCCAAAGACCGCGTGCTGGGTATCGGTGGGGAAGTAGGTAGCTGGATTGGAAAATGGCTGAAGAATAGGCAGTAGAGGGTTGTAATTAAAGGGGCTACTTCGGGTTGGTCCTCGGTCACTAGCGGGGTTCCTCAGGGTTCCTTTTTGGAGCCACTGTTTATCATTTACATAAATGATATCGACGCTGGCATCGTCAGTAGGATCGACAAATTCGCTGATGACACCAACCTTGGGGGCGAATGTTGGAGCGCCGGAAGCGATCGAGCAACTGCGTGCGGACCTACGTAGGATAGGAATGTGGTCCGAAAAATGGTAAATGCCATTTGGGTAAATGCGAGGTCATGCACATTGGCTACGCCAATCCCGAGTCGGACGACTACATGTTGGGGAGTAATATCGAGGCGACTGATTTGGAAAAGGAATTGGGTGTGCTAATTAGTAGCGACCTTAAGTTTACCAAACAGTGCGTAGAGGTGGAAAAGAGAGCCCAGAAACTGTTGGGTTATATGAGGCTTCAATTTCGATTTCGGAACAAGGAGATTGTGCTCTCTCTGTACAATTCCCTGGTTCGGCCGCACCTGGAGTATGCTGTGCAGTTCTGGTCGCCCACCCTCAGAAAAGATATTGACAGGCTAGAGCGAATCCAGGCGAGGGCCACAAAATTAATCCCTTCCGTTAGGCATATGGACTACAATTGACGCCTACGCGCCCTGAATTTGTTTTAGCTTGAAACGCGGAGGCTGCGCGGTCAACTCATCGAAGTTTTCAAGCTCTTACGCGGGTTCAACAATGTCGATTTTAGAAGCATGTTTAATTTAAATGATAACTCGACTCTCAACAATGGTTGGAAGTTGGATTTGAAACGGTTTAACACTAGTATGTGTGGGAATTACTTTACATATAAGATCTGTGACACGTGGAACAGGGTACCCTTCAGAAGTTGTGAACAGTTCCTCTGTGGATCAGTTCAAGAAAAGATTAGACCGAATCTTGCACACTATTTGAGGGTGTAGGAATTTTTCCTGGGTCGCAAGGCCTTTTGATGTACTTTTTTCCTTGCAACACACACTCTCTCTCTCTCTCTCTCTCTCTCTCTCTCTCTCTCTCTCTCTCTCTCTCTCCTATACAGAATGGTGAGGTCGAGTCCTGGGAGAGATGATGGGCCCCCACCGGGGAGAGATGAGGATGAGCCGGTGGCGGACGTACCTTCGACTGAAGGGTGCGGCGAAGTACAGATGGGTGACCCTCCTCCTACGTTGGAGGGGGCTCAGTCTCCTGTGGAAGTTGCCCCCTCGTTAGTGAGGGGCTCTTCAACTCCCGACAGCCTTGGCTGTTCGGGAAACGGGTCGTGCTAGGGGGCGGTCAGAATAGGGAAGGCTCCCTCCGTGCAATGCTTTTTAATGCTAGGTCAATTAGGAACAAGTTTCGCGAGCTACGGGCGCTCTTAGCATCAGAATACCAGGATATCGTTGCTATCACCGAGTCCTGGATTCATACTGATCGTAGGGACTACGTTGGGGAGTTCGAAATTCCCGGGTATAGAATGTTTCGCAAAGACCGCACCCGTGGGGGGGGTGGGGTACTAATATACGTCAGAGACACGTTGAGTCCGGTTGACTGCCAGTTCCGGTCGGAACGGGAGCTGCTTGGCGTCGATCTGAACGTGGGAGGGACGAACTATAGGTTAATCTTGGTGTACAGACCTCCGCATCTCCTCCTCGAGGAGGATACAGCCCTGTACACCGAACTCAGTAGCCTGCTAGGGGATAGGGTGTGTGTAGTTTTAGGAGACTTCAACTGTCGCGGCATAAAGTGGGAAAACAGGACTGCCGATGCTGAAGGGAGGAGGCTAGTTGACTTTGCTGATGAGAACTTCCTCACTCAGTGGGTCAACGAGCCTACACGAGGCGAAAGCGTTCTAGACTTAGTATTCACGACCGAAGACAACCTCGTCACTGGCCTCACCGTTGACGAATCGTTGGGCGGGAGTGATCACGGTATTATTAGGTTCCGTGTGTGCGTCCCTCGGGTGAAGCGTAGTAACTCGAGAGGCAGTAAGCTCGATCTCCGGCGGGCGAACTTTGTTAGCCTCAGGGATAGCGTTGCAGAGATGGGGTTAGAGGTTGGCGGCGATGTTGAGGGAGTGTGGAGTGCATTCCGGGATGAGTTTATGGTGCTGCAGTCTGCTGCCATACCCTCAAAACTGGTCACCCCTGCTTCAACGCAGCCTAAGTGGTTCAATCGTGGCATCGCTTCGGCTATCCGAAATAGGAAAGTAGTGTATAGGAGGGCGAAGGCCAATCGTTCCCACGAGAACACTGAAGCGTATGTCCGCCTGTGTAGGGAAGTGAAGGCGAAGGTTAGGCTAGCGAAACGTAACGAAGAACTACGGGTGGCAAGCCTCTGCAAGAGGAACCCTAAGGAGTTCTTCAGTTATGTTAATAGTAGAAAGCCTATTAGAAGCATGATAGGTCCTTTAAAGGACGGAAGCGGCGTTCTGCGGACCTCCGACGCGGACATCGCTAAGGTGCTTAATGAGTACTTTGCGGGAGTGTTCACCAGGGAGGATACCCGCGTCATCCCCGAGCCAGCTGTGAGGCACGAAGGTGCTGACCTGGATAGTGTTAGATGTACCGCGACAGTCGTTGCTCATAGAATAGACAAACTGAGCGCGTTTAAGGCTCCTGGGCCAGACCAGTTTCTCCCCAGTGTTTTGCGAGAAGTGCGCGACCAGGTGGCTCCCCACCTGGCTACAGTCTTCAACAAATCGTTGGAGATGGGCCAGGTGCCTGGTGACTGGAGAGAGGCCAACGTGACCCCTATCTTTAAGAAAGGGGATCACGAAAGTCCAGGGAACTATCGTCCTATTAGTCTCACTTCAGTTGTAGGTAAATTATTAGAAAGGATAATAGCTGATAGAATCGTTGACCATTTGGATTCCTACAAGCTGCTTGGGGACTCCCAACATGGGTTTAGACGGCATAGGTCGTGTCTCACCAACTTGCTCGAGTTTTTCCACGTCATGTTGAGTGAGTACGATAAGAGTAGGGCGATTGATATACTTTATCTCGACTTTCAGAAAGCCTTTGATAAGGTACCTCACCGCCGGCTAATGGCGAAAGTGCGCGCGCTGGGTATCGGTGGGGAAATAGGTAGGTGGATTGAAAACTGGCTAAGGAATAGGCGGCAGAGGGTGGTAATTAAAGGGGCTAGTTCGGGTTGGGCCTCGGTCACTAGTGGGGTTCCTCAGGGTTCCGTTTTGGGGCCACTGTTGTTTACCATTTACATAAATGATATCGACGGTGGCATCGTCAGTCGGATCGCCAAATTCGCTGATGACACCAAGCTTGGGGCCAATGTTGGGACGCCCGAAGCGATCGAGGAACTGCGTGCGGACCTAGGTAGGATAGGAGAGTGGTCCGAAAAATGGCAAATGCCGTTTAACTTGGGTAAATGCAAAGTGATGCACATTGGCTACGCCAATCCCAAGTCGGACTACTCGATGTTGGGCAGTAATATCGAGGTGACTGATTTAGAAAAGGACTTGGGTGTGCTAATTAGCAGCGACCTTAAGTTTACGAAACAGTGTGTAGAGGTGGAAAAGAAAGCCCAGAAACTATTGGGTTATATCAGGAGGCAATTTCAGTTTCGGAACAAGGAGATTGTGCTCTCACTGTACAATTCCCTTGTTCGGCCGTACCTGGAGTATGCTGTGCAGTTCTGGTCGCCCACCCTCAGGAAAGATATTGAGAGGCTGGAGCGAGTGCAGGCGAGGGCCACAAAGTTGATCCCTTCCGTTAGGCATATGGGCTACAATCGACGGTTACGCGCCCTGAACTTGTTTTCGCTTGAAACTCGGAGGCTGCGCGGTCAACTGATCGAGGTTTTCAAGCTCTTACGAGGGTTCAACGATGTCGATTTTAGAAGTATGTTTAGTTTAAATGATAACCCAACTCGCAACAATGGTTGGAAGTTGGATTTGAAACGGTTTAGGACTAGTGTGTGTGGGAATTACGTTACGTATAAGATCTGTGACACATGGAACAGGTTACCTTCGGAAGTTGTGAACAGTTCCTCTGTGGATCAGTTCAAGAAAAGGTTAGACGAAATCTTGCACACTATTTGAGTGTGTAAAGACATTTAGGACCTCAGTCTGCGGAAATTTCTTTTCCTGTAAAATAGTTGATATCTGGAACCAACTTCCCTCAGAGGATGTTTCCAGTCAAAGTGTAAATCTGTTTAAAAATAGGCTAGACAAAGTACAGAACACACTCATAGTTTAAGATTAAAACCTCAGAAAACTCTGCAGGAGTTCGCTTGCTCGGTGTCTCTGTGAGCAAGCTAAATATAGAGCTATTTATATTCTCCACTTTCCTGTAAAATTTCCTTGGCTACTTTTCCAGGGTCAAGGTATTTTCTTCAACCTTTTTCCGTACCTGCCTCTGGCAGGGAGGGAGCGGAGGGTGGGGAGAGAGCCTTCTACTTTTCTATCCAGTTTTCTACTACTGCTAGCATAGTTTGAAAGACAAAATTTTCCCTGGCACCCGTTGCCATTGGTACCTCCTCGGTATGGGCCGCAAGGCCTTTTGAGGTACTTCTTTTCCTTGTAACTCCTTGTAACTCTCTCTCTCTCTCTCTCTCTCTCTCTCTCTCTCTCTCTCTCTCTCTCTCTCTCTCTCTCTCTCTCTCTCTCTCTCTCTCGTAAATGCTAACCTAACCTAATGAATTTTTAGGTAACATATTGGGAAATACTAAAAAGTGTATACAGTATTTGTAGGTTTTTCGTTTAAAATTCATATTTTGGGAAATAATATGAAATTTAGTTTTTGTTCTGATGTCATGATGATGATTTAATAAAGCACGTGACTCGAGCAAAGCACTGTATAAATAAATAAAGCCTGTACGGTAATCCGCTCGCATCGATAACACTGTTGAAATCTTGATATTGCGGACCTTCTTAAGTTAGTGTCTCGTGACGTTGAGTGTTTTCTCGCAATACAAAAATATCCTTGACGACAAGGATTTATTGCATCACGTTGTCACAAAGTGCGAATCTGTTTGTAGATAGTGTCCTTGTGCTAAATATAGATATAGTATCCTCGCGTCTTCGTATGTATGTTGTTTCGTTTGGAAGAAGGCTTTTCCCCACATTTTCGTGTATCTAACTGCATTTTTTTGCTTTATTTTTCAAGTGAATTTATTTTCAAAATGTGGCTTCTTTTATCCTCAAATGAATAAATGATATGCATATATTGCATCTGTCACAAAATGCCTTAAAAATCATAACATTTAATTCTAAAGGTGATTAATTGATTATTTGAAGGAGCATATTTTGAGCATTTTGGTTGCATAATTGCATTAATATTTAGTAATTTTTAAATCGATACAAATCCGAAGCCTAATGATCATGGATGTACAAGAACGTGTGATGATAGTAACACTACGTATCCAAGGGAAGGAATTCAAAGAAATTCGAGAAAAATTCGAAAGGTTATTTCGCAAACCAGGACCTACAGAGAAGAAATTCGCGAGCTGGTCATTAAATTTAAAAGAACAGGATGTGTTCATGATGAGGCAAGATCTGGATGTCCAGGTACCTCAAGAAAATGTCGAATTGCTAAGAAATGCTTTTGGTACAAATCCTAGAATGTCAACTCGCACAGCATCACATAGACTGAGCATACCAAAAAAAGACTGTTCTAATGATTTTAAAATCATTAAAAAAGAAGTTACCATATTCAAGTACTACATGAATTACACGAAGATGATTATCCAAGACGAGCCGTCATGTGCACAGAATTGATTGAAAAAATTCATACTGAAAACTCGTTAAATCACATTCTCTTCAGCGATGAGGCCACATTCCACACATGCGGGAGGGTTAATTGACATAATTGCCTTATCTGGGCAAGTGAAAAACCAACCGAGTTCTACGAATGGGTGAGAGATTAGGAGTCTCCTAAAGTTAATGTCTGGTTGGGTATGACAAGATCGAAGATTTCTTAAACCCCAGCTTCGTTCAGATGACATTCTCGACACTGTTGTCTTTCAACAAGATGGATGTCCATGTCACTATGCAATATCATTCGGGCGCACCTTGATGAGCTCTTGCCAAATCGCTGGATTGGACGTGGTGGAAACAGGCCATGGGCAGCACGATATCCGAATTTAACACCATTAGACTTCTTTGCTTGGACCTTCATAAAGTCTGAGGTTTGAAAAACAAGAGTTGCAGACCTGCAGGATCTGCGAACCCGCATTGTCGCGGCAGTCGCTAAAATAACCCCAGAGGTGCTTGAGAATGTGTTCCGCAATGCAGTGGACAGATTTGAGATTTGCAGAAACTGATGGTGTTCATGTCGAATCTTAGACCTAAGCTTGATAAATAAATATACATCTTATAATTATGTACTACATTTTTATCCTAAAATACTATTATTTTGGCCAAACCGATAGGGACTCTCTGGACCACCCTGTATATATATATATATATATAATATATATATATATATATATAATATATATATAATATAATATAAAGAGAGAGAGAGAGAGTACTCGGTTATCGGGGATTACGGATAACTCGATTTCATGATTAACTCGGTATTCCCCGCAGGTGGGTGGTGCAGCCCCTGCTGCCGGCCACCACCACCACACTATTATTCTATTACAGTATAATATACAATTAAGGAGTTAGTACTCGCCACGAAACGTGCAGATCATCCGCTCCCGAAGATTGTAACCCCTCCCTCTGCTAACATGGATTCTAACATTAATTGTCTTTGGTAGTGCTGAATGAAACTGACTGAAGGGCGTTGTGGTTGGTTGGCTGGCAAGGCAAGCCACGGATGTAAACACCACGGCAATTCACGGTTAACTCGGTGTTGACCACGGATAAGTACACTGATCACGACTAGTGAATGATGGATAAACGCATGAGTAATATATGTAATGAGGCGGGATGCTGCAGAGGGGTTGACCGTCGTTCAAACTCTCATGAAGTGTGTGTGTGTGTGTGTGTGTGTGTGTGTGTGTGTGTGTGTGTGTATATACAGAGAGCGTGCATGGAACAAGGAACTCTTCTAGGAAAATTAAATCCACTATAATCCGAATAAGTAATGGTAAATGACAAACACTATAGTATAGTTTTCTCTTTCATGATGTTAGGGGACCATTCTGAGTTTAATCCCATCATGAAACTGACATGTTATGTGCCTTGAAAAGTGGACGCTCAATTTTGCCAGTTGAGGTTGCTAAGTTTTGGTTGGCTAAAAATACAATAGTTACCCATTTTTCTTTGATGTATTCAATCCGACGCGAATGCAACGAGTCTTTTGCTTATATTAAAGTTCTGAATATAGTAGGGTAAGTGTAGCTGTACCCCTAGATCCTGTCCCAAAGCTTGATCGTATCTGCTTTGCAGATAGCTGGTGAGGGAAGCTATATTTTTGGGGCCTCTCTGCGAGTGACCCGTTGCCCACGTCGGGCTAACATCATGAAAAAGAAAACTACTAGTGTTTGTCATTTACCATTACTTATTCGGGCTATAGTGGATTTAATTTTCCCAGAACAGTTCCTTGTTCCATGCACGCTGTGTGTATCAGGAAAAAATCTCAAGGCATCATTCTAAGTTCAATCCCATTGTATAATAAATTGTATATGTGTGTGAAAATTATTTCACGAAAGTAACACGTGAATAATATTTCTGATGAAAATAAAACGCGAAATAGTGTTCAAGCGCTTTCGTCTAATGACATATTCAGGAATACAGCGTTCCTGAGAATGTCATTAGACGAAAGCGCTTGAGCACTATATCGTGTTTTATTTTCGTTCATGGTTATTTTCATTATATATATATATATAGGGTGAACCAAATGTAGGTGGACAGTAAATGATAACGTTTATTTTGAGAATACATATTTAATTTTTTTGTATACTATAATACAAAATAAAATTTAAATAAATTTAGTTATAATATTTAATATAATAAAACACAAACACCATAGTTATAATGAACACCATAGTTATAATGAACACCATAGTTATAATGAACACCATAGTTATAATGAACACCATAGTTATAATGAACACCATAGTTATAATGAACACCATAGTTATAATGAACACCATAGTTATAATATAATATAACACAAACCGTATTCAACCTACTGTCCACCTACTTTTGGTTCACCGTGTATATATATATAATATTATTATATATATATATATATATATATATTAGTGATGTAGCGGATGTCATTTTTTTCACATCCGCGGATGCGGATGTTTGGTTTCAACATCCGCGGATGCGGATGTCTACATTTTCGTTATTTTTTAGGATATATTCGAGATTTGTTGTGTTTAACGTATATAATAAGTTATTATATAGAGAGAGCTGTAGCTATAATGTAGTATAATTGATTAATTGTACAATAATTGCTGTACTTTTCCTGAACATATAAAATAATAGCAAGCATCTAACTAATATAGAAATCAATTAGTGAATTCGTCTGCAAATAAATTCGTTATATTTTGTTGAGTTTCAGCCACAATTAAAAACCATAATTGTGTTACTCGACCTCTTTCCCCAACCTCCACCCTTATAGAAAGAGATCTTTAATTAGCTTGATAACTATTTATATTAAGTTTAAAGTTTTATTAGGCATATTTATAAATGAGTAATTAAAATAAAGTAAACTAAGATGTTCATCGTTTAATATTCAAACTTAATTATAGGAAGGTTATGCTTAAGGAACATTAATTTTTCTGCCTTTTCTGCTGCCAGTCTGTTTCTCTTTTCATCATATATTAATCCAGCACTGCTAAATAATCTCTCGCTTGGTACGCTTGTTGGAGGACGTGCTAAATGTTTCCTTGCAAGTTTACTCAAGTATGGATAGATATTCTGCGTATTTTTCCACCAACTAATAGGATTGTCACATGCAGCCAGGCGTTTTTCTTGTTGAAGATGTTGGTTCTGTCACTGAAACTTTTATTTTTTTGGTGGGTGGCGAAGCGACAGATTCAAGAGATTGAAGCTCTTCAACTGCTTTGCCAAGTGATGATTTAACTCGTTCTAATGTACTAGGTGAAAATAACTTAGCTTTGTAACGTGGATCTAAGTAGGTTGCAAGAGAGTAACTTCATACAAGAACAGCCTCTCGTCTTGTCGCTTGCATCACTTTTGCGCACAATGAACTAGTTCTATTATTATAGTAGAATTTGATAATTTCCGCTTATTAATGACGTTTTATCTCAACGGTCCACATCCGCAGTCCAAAGTGCGGATGCGGATGCGAGAAAATGTGCGGATGTTCCGCGGATGCGGATGTGACCTACATCACTAATATATATACGTGTGTATGTGTGCGCGCAAGTTTATCATAGTTTACGTGAAGATATGTGCGTGCGTCGACGTGTTGTAGTGATTAGGGGAAAGGGGTTTCTTTTGAGTGGGTGGGTGTCGGTAATTCAATTTTGTATTTTTTCCTTTTCCGAAACGAGGCAAATTGAAAGGAAGTTCGTGAATTTTATTTATTTCTGTTGTTGTTTTGAAGACTTGTTTTTGGTATTTCTTTTCACTTTGGTGCGTTCATTTCTCGAGTTACACTCGGGAATACTATTTTAAGGATTCACGTACACTCCCCCCCCCCCCCCCCCACACACACACACTTCCCTATTTAAATAAGAAATGAACATCCTTTCACGTCCCATACGGAGCGTGGAAAGAGACCTTAGTATGGACGACGTATGTTATATGAATCGGAGTATTAAGTTAAAAAAAAAAAAAAAAAAATTTCTACTTTTGTTAATTTTGCCAAATGGATGGTGATAAGAGGTTGATTGGATACAATAAAAAAAAAAGTTAGTCGTTTTAACAGTAATTTAGTCGGTTTTTTGTTTTAGAGAATGCGAGGTTAATTCAACGATGGACGATTTTCCTTCATTTGATTTTCTATAATGCAAATCATTTAGGCGTAACGTGGTTTTAATAGTGACCCGTATCCTAAAAAAATTATTCGTATAATGTCAAATGAGCGGCGAAAAAGCCCGTATTTTTATGGCTGCGTCAGCTTTATTACTTTTATTTTAACTGTATAAGAAATTATTTTTAGCGCAAATGTTCAATAATAGTCGAGTACTGTTGTTTTGATTCCCCCCCACCCCCCACCCCGACATAATGGGCATTGTATTGTAGATAAAACGGTATCATACGGTAATTTTGAACGGGAATGTTCAAATCTTATTTTCACAGTGACGCGGTCGCTATGAAAACAAATATTTACACTTGATATTTGGGTAGAGAGTGAATGGAAGGTCGTTGCCGAGATTTTCATACGTAATTAACGTTCGCCTCAAATCGATTAAGACGAATTTCAAAACACACACACACACACACACACACACACACACACACACACCACAGTATATATTTTCACTGTATATATTTTGAACTTGGAAAAATGAATATTGACAGATGAGATGAGAGGCTCAAAGACTTCGGTCATCGTTCGCTCGGGCGTAGACAGACCTCACTAATCGAATCATTCAGAATGTACTTTATGTAGTATGACAACGAAATTCTGGAGTATATATATATATTATATATATATTATATATATATATATATATATATATATGTATGTATGTATGTTAAACACAGACCGTGCATGGAACAAGGAACTCTTCTGGGAAAATTAAATCCAGTATAGTCCGAATAAGTAATGGTAAATGACAAATACCATAGTTTTTCTTTTTCATGATGCTAGCCCGACGTGGGCAACGGGTCTCTCGCAAATAGGTCCCATAAATATAGCTTCCCTCACCAGCTATCTGCAAAGCAGACAGGATCCAGCTTTGGGACATGGATCTAGGGTTTAAAGCAAGCCTAGTCCCACTACATTTAGAACCTCTATATAAGTAAAAGACTCGTTGCATTCACGTCGGATTGAATAAATCAAAGAAAAAGGGGTAACTATTGTATTTTTAGCCAAAAAAACAAAACTTAAACCTCAACCGGGACATTGAGCTTTGCAGATAGCTGGTGAGGGAAGCTATATTTATGGGACCTCTTTGCGAGAGACCCGTTGCCCACGTCGGGCTAGCATCATGAAAAAGAAAAACTATGGTATTTGTCATTTACCATTACTTATTCGGACTATACTGGATTTAATTTTCCCAGAAGAGTTCCTTGTTCCATGCACGGTCTGTGTTTAACATATAAGTTTCTCAGGGGATCATTCTGAGTTTGTATATATATGAGATGTATCGAATATTCGGCGCAAAACTATTCGGCCGAATACCAAATATTAGTTTTATTTTGGTTATTAGGCATCAGTGTAAAAAATTAAATGGAATTATTGTCAGAGTCCCATAAGAATATAAATTCAGAGTTGAAATTTTATTTCCTATCTTTTCCCTCACGGGTGTAAAAAATGGTAAAATTTGTACTATGTCGGCATCACCTAATGCTAGTCATACACGTAATATAACTCATGGCGATAAAGCAACTGCTTTTGTTACGCGAGAAGATCAAGAACTTTCCAAAAAGAAGCCGAAGGTTGACTTACGGAGCTACGTCTTCAGTCATATGTGCCTCCACCCATCAAAAGTACCCGGCGAAGTCGTCAAAAAAATTAGACAATTATTCGAAGGAGTCACGAGTCAGTCGCGACACAAACCCTCTTGATTGATGGCTCGAAAATGCAAAAGATTCCCGAAACTATTAGTACTTGCTCGCGAATATCTCGCTACGCCCACCTACAAGCGTACGAAGTGAACGGCTGTTCATGTCTGCGAAAAATTTAGTTACAGTACAGACTAACGTAATCGTTTAGCTCCTGATGCTGCTGAACGACTGATTTTTTTTACACTATAATCTACTTGCCTTACATTTCAATTATTAGGTTTTGTTTTTGCGATAATTATCATCACTGCGTGTTTATTTTTTTAAGGTTATTACTTATTAGTATCACTATACCAAGTTGGATTTGTTGGTAATTATCCTTTGAAATAAAAAATACATTTTAAGTTCACTTTCCTAAATCACGTTATTTATCCTAATTCATCAAATATTAGGTATTCGGTTAAAAACACACGCAATATTTGACTGCATATCCTACTTTTTATCTTACACCAAATATTGGGTACATCCCTTATATATATAAAATATATATGGGATGAATTTTACAAACACGTGAAATGAATGAATGATGCAAACCCACAGGGAAAAAGAAAAATGATTCCAAGGCTTTTCGTGTATTTAGAAGTACACCTCGTCAGGGTGTTCAGTGACGAGGTGTACTTCTGAATACACAAAGGCCTTGCAATCATTTTTTTTTCCCCTGTGGTTTTGTGATATATATACCTTGCGCGTGTAAAAGGCATGATGCATTAACATATGTTAGAAGGGCAAGCTTGTTTTGAAGTTTCAAAGTCTGTGATGAAGCAACTGGTTGGTTTGGAAGGTTAAAAGACCGCAACGCCTTAAATATTTTATGAGCTGTTACACAAAAGAAAAAGAAATTAATGGACAGTTTCCCCCTCTTAAGAAGCATGTTAGTGCGCTCAAGTCCGTGATGAAGATGGTCTCAACCACATCTAAAATGCATTAAGCAGATTTAGGTGCGTGTGTTGGGGCGGGGGGACAGGTACACGAGGATAGAGATCCCACTGATATTCCTCGCTAGAAAGAATTTTCTCTACTCGCGTGGTGGCACAACACGACGAAGTATGGACGACTCGATATCACTTGCTGCATAAACGCCTTTTACGGCGGGAGATCCAAGCTGAAACTCGGCGACATTCAGAGGGTTGACAGACACAGAACAGGTATCCAATTACAGGAAATACGTTCACATACTTTCATGCTTCGTTAATAAGTCTAAGAATAGAGAAGAAAAATATTTTGCAGAAGCATATAACTACATAAAAAACTTTAAAAAAATGCATGGCATGGATTAGGTGAAGTAAAACTGCATTTCTGTCGACACGTGATGGGTGAGGGCATAGTGTGGAAAATCTGATTTCTGTTCTCGTTTCCATATGTTCGAGGTTTTTGTAATGATAACAAGTGGTTGATGTGCGATTGGCACAAGTACAGTATATTATTGGTTAGTTTATACAGCGGGACTGTCTGTGCGCGCGTGCATATCATAATTGTAGAGCTATCTTATATATTCTCCTCTTTCCTCTAAAATTTCCTTGGCTACATTACTTTTCAAGGATCAAGGCATTTTCTCGAAATTTTTTCGTACCTGCCTTTGGCGGGGAGGGGGTGGAGGTTGAGGAGAGCCTTATGCTTTTCCATCCATTTTTCAGCTACTGCTAGAATGATTAAAAAATTAACAGCTTAACAGGAACCTCCCCGAGTGAACTAATATATAATATATATATATATATATATATATATATATATATATATATATATATATATATATATATATATAATATATATATAATATAATATATATATTATATATATATATAATTTTTTTTTTTTTTTTTTTGAGGCGGCTATTATACTTGGATAAATATTTCCATTTCCACCTTTATTTTCGCTGGAGTTATGAAAAATTGAACCAGCATCACCTTTTTTTCATTTGCCAAATGCTATTGTTTTTTTTTTTATCTGGAATGGCTTCGTCTGAGCCAGGTTTATGGATTTTAGTCTGGAATTATTTCGCGACATTCCGGTATTTTCTGGAATGAGGTTCAAGATTGCGAAAGATATTCGAAAAGAGGTTTCGGGCCTTACTGGAATGACAACTGAGCTCGATCTTTTGATACACAGACAAATATTTTTACGAGGGACACTGAACTGGTATGAAAATTGTTTACGGCGCTTCTGTAGCTGACCCTCTTTTTACAAATATTGCATTCGTCTCAAAATTAAATTTGTAGACTGAAAAATTCTATATTGTATAACGGCGAATATTATTCGAAAAAATTAAATTATATACTCGTGTACGCTCGCGTGTTATCCACAAATGCAAATATTTGCTGACCACAATGTCTCGAACCTCCAGGAAGTAACGAGACACGCTCAATACAGACTAATGCAAAGCCTTCAAAACTCAATCTAGTTATTGAAGCTATTTATCAACCCTGCCACGTGTCATCTACGCTATGGACATCATGGTATGAAAACGTTTGTCTGTAGCTCCATTTAACTTCAACGTTGCTATTCCTATTTATCATAATTATGAACTATTGGTCTGACAATAAACTTTTTCATTATATGTAACCTATATGTATATATGGAGAGGGAGATATGCGACGTGTTTTTCTTTTTGGGGGCGGGGCAGTTAAAACTTTTTAATCGGTCCTTCAGAAACTTTTTTAATGTTGCTGAAAAGTAATTTCAAAGTAACTTAAGTGATCAAATCACACACACACACACACACACACACACACCAAAAAAGGTCGTATCTTAGGATCATGACTTTTGTTATTGAATAATTTCCCTAATATACAAGGTGTCCATAAATTATCTATGAATTAAGTTTGTTGAATTTGTGAAGTCAATTTATGGACAACCTGTGTAAATCAAATAGTATATATATATATATATATATATATATATATATATATATATAATGCGAACCACCAAAGTGGGTGGACGAAATTATAAATTTTGTGTAAAAATTATTAGTTTGGTGATCAATGAGCGACTGATTTTCAGTATATCACTTTAAAGGTTAATGAATCTATTTTAATTACCGGAGTTTGTGTGCCAAGGACGTCCGACATGTACAGGGTGTCCAGTGTCCACAATGTTTTCTCACCCCAGTAACATACTAACTGATTTTCGTTTTCTTCCTCCTCTTTGGAGGAGCTGCATGATTGAATCGCTCCTGGAAGTCTGCACGAATATTTTCAATGGTTTTGCCATTACGTGATCGCCCGTGAACCCAGATACTAATCAATACGCGTTGTTCAATAGTATAGTTGCTGCTATCACGCATTTCAAATGGGTCTGAAAGAAAAACGGGATCAAGTAAAGATAATCCCTCCCAACAGAAAAAGGAGGGACTATCTTTACTTGATCATTTTTTGGGAGGGATCATCTTTACTTGGTAAAGTTGGTAATACCGCTTTACCGCAATACCGCTTTAATTAAAGTCTTTGGATCAAGTAAAGTTAAGCACCTCCAACCTTTTTTAGTTAGCTTTATAAGGCTAACTAACGAAAATATCACGACCTAACCTAACCAATCGTCAAGGGCGTACAGTTGACCTAACGATTGGTTAGGTTAAGTCGTGATATTTTCGTTAGTTAGCCTTATAAAGCTAACTAAAAAAGGCTGGGGGTGCTTATCTTTACTTGATCCATTGTAATAAATGAATTTTAATAAGTTTTGTTTTCAAATCATTTTTTAAAAAAAAGATTCTCTTAATTTTTATCCTTATGTCAGACTGCTTCACTTTACTTTACTATCTGGGAGGGATTATCTTTACTTGGCCATTTTTGGGAGGGATTTGCTTTACTAGTGTGACCTGGAGGGATTATCTTTACTTGATCCAAAAAACGAATCGGTTGGTATTTTACTGGGGTGACAAGACATTGTGGACACCCTGTAGTAATGTTGGTAATACCCCCCCACCTTTTTTTTATAAAGTGTCCAGCCCACCCAGTTTTTAAAAAAAAAATTTCTTAAACAAAAGTGGGGACCCCCCCCCCCCCCCCCCCAAAATGTTGTTAAATAATTGAAGGACTTTTATTTTGTACAAGCTGAATTATGATTATGTAGGATGCTCATTTATGCATCTAATAAGATGGAAGTTAAAGCCGTTATTAGAGTCATGGTTTTAGGTAAAGGGTAATACTGCACAGTAGTCTTCATTATCACTCCTCGTATCTTAATTGCCCAATTTGAAAGTGCTTCGTGGGAGATCATTGTAGATGCCTTAGCTCTGTGGCCCCAATCCATAAACTGTATCACACACACACACGGGCATCCGCCGCCGCCTCATCGCTTATCAAATGGTATTTTGTCATTGGTATATGGTATTGTGTATATTATTTCTATCATGTTTCTGCCAAAATTAAAATCCTCTTCACTGAAATACTACCTAGTTAATTATGATAAATTTAGCTTCAAATTAAACGCAACTTCACTGTTGTGTATAACTTGAAAGAGGATTTTTAAAGGATAATAAAACACTTGAGCGCGTAGTAATATAATATATTAAAAATATGATGATATAAAATAATATACGAAAAAACCACTAACGTGAACAAACTTCTTTTTTTTTTTTTAACTCCGGGTGGGCAAAAACGGGTTACCCACTTTGGTGCCAACCCTGCTCCGTAGGGTGGTTGCAGCGTTTTACAAATTTTTTGTTTTCGCTGTTTTCAATAGCTAAACGACCCATTTCTTATTCTAAGCACCGGAAAATGTTTCTCCATATTAATCCATTAGTGCCTATTAGTAGAATTCCCTACCGCCAAAATTGCTCGTCATTATCGCATTACATGGCGGTAGGAAATTCTACCAGTAGGCACTAATGGGTTAAATTAACTATCGGTTGATACCCATTATGTCTCGCTACGTAAATTACTTCGTTACAGAGCTTGTCAATCTTGGGACTACGATAGGCGTAGTTGGAATTTTGAATGGGGCCCACTTTCCCGTCCCCGATTCTTTTTAACTGTCGAAATTTGAGGAAAGATGAAAATATTAGATATCCTCTAGGCTTAGGCCTATCACTTTTGCACTCGTGGGATATTTTATTGCTTTTATAATATTTAACAAATATTTTATTGGCTTGCTTCTGTTTTTAGTTTCTGAAATATAAAATTTAAAATGTTAAGCCCATGCTGTATTTAATTAATTAAAAGTTTTGTATATTTAAAAAAGGGTTGGCAAAAACCCCAAAACCCAGTCGGGTTTTTGCCAACCCTGATTTAAAATGTACACCCAATATTATATATATATCTTTTTTTTACATAGAATTGGCCGAATTGTTTATTGACGAATGGCAAGCTTGTCACTCCACCTTAGACCTACAGTTTAACGTGAAAACAGAACTACGCCCCATCAGCAGCAGCGCAGCCTCTTAACCACTAGGCTACCCAGGGTACCCATTTATCTACTGACCAATTTCTTTATTGTATGAAAGGATGAACAGCTGGGTTTTGCTGCGCTTTGCCTATCGTCACAGTCTCGATCCCGAGGCCGATGGATTCGTAGTCAGCGACGCTAACCACTACACCACCGAGGCGCATATATACAGGGTGGGCCGAAAGTCTGGATCCATGGGAAAATATTTATTTTAATACATAAATTACAACAAATGGTAAATACTTAAAATGAATATCAACTTTAACTCGTAAATGCGTATCCGTGATACTGTACAGTAGTTCGTACTCCAGTATAAATACTCAAATACTTTTTTTATTTCAGCCCAGAAATGGCTTCGAATCTAACAACAGAAGACCGGGTAGAACTTGTGCTCATGTACGCAAGACAGGGCGCTACACACACACAAGTTGCTACCGAATTCAATAGAAATCATCCTGATAAGCATCCAGTAACGCATGCGACTGTTGGCAAGTTGTTTAAACGTTTCAAAGAAACAGGAAGTGTACATGATCGACGGCGTTCTGGTCGTCCAAAAACTGCAACTGATGAAAATACCTCCGCAATGGTATGTGAAACTTTAACGAATAGTCCAGTAAAGTCAACAAGAAGATTATCAAATGAAACACGCATCTCGAGAACGTCAATTCGAAGAATTATTAAAAATCATAAACTCCATCCCTAAGTGTCTCGATGTCAGAGGCCGCCAATTTGAGCATTTGTTATAATTGTTGTTATACTGGAGTACGAACCACTGTACAGTATCACGGATACGCATTTACGAGTTAAAGTTGATATTCATTTTAAGTATTTACCATTTGTTGTAATTTATGTATTAAAATAAATATTTTCCTATGGATCCAGACTTTCGGCCCACCCATATATATATATATATATATATATATATATATATAAATTTTTTTTTACGTTATACTTGCAGCGGATGAAGAGCGAATGTGGAAGACAGCATAAAAGGACTTTATTTTAACGTTTTGCAACTTCTCCTTTATCCCCCGTTACCTTCTTTCCTTCAGCAAAGCTTCTTTTTTAACTCGTTTTTAAGGCCTCTTTCCAGGATTACTTTTACGTTGAGTATTTGAGGAATAAAAAGAAACGGTGGGAAACTTTTAAATATTTGCCCTTCATGACAAGGTAAGAAAATTGTCGAGAGAATGAAAATTGTTGTACGTATGGCTAATACGGTCTTGTTTTTTACAACTTTTCAAGAAATAAATCCGATTAAATTTTCACACACACACACATATATATATATATATACAGGGTGGCGTAGTACTGCGATACAATTTCTGTATTTTGTATTGTATCGCGATACATTTTTATTATTTGTATCGTATCTTTCGATACGATACAAATAAATGTCAATAACGCGATACTCTTTCCTTCAAAGAGAAACAGAATGTCTGATGAATTGTTTGAGAAGTCACGGTTTGTAAAATTCAATAAACATAGAAAGTACAGTAATTCAGTTGTTTCATAATACGTCGTGTGTGTGTATATATATATATATATATATATATATATATATACATACACACACATTTAAACTGCAAACACGCAGTATAATTAACGTAAAGAACGACGCTTGTATAGGAGAATATTCCGCGCAAGATGAGAGCGAGAGAACGAAACAAATGAAAAAAATGATGTAACCACCCGGGATCTTCCATTGGTGTAATGGTTATCATATCTGACCGGCAATCGGAAGATCCCGGGTTCGATTCCCGGGTGGTTACATCATTTTTTCATTTGTTTCGTTCTCTCGCTCTCATCATGCGCGCAATATTCTCCTATACAAGCGTCGTTCTTAACGTTATATATATATATATATATATATAATATATATATATATATATCGTATCGCGATACATAGATTAATTATTCATATGAGGGGTCACGCGTCTTAAGGTACCTAAGCGCCACCACAGGCGAAAACGTGTTTTTGATGGATATCACTATTTTCACCCTTCCTCTATCGCGTGGTTTGGGTTATAATGACCTTACGACACGAAGTATGGTTGAAAACCTTAAGAGGTGAACTACTTTTTTCACCTCTATCGCCAGCCAAAAGTTCACCCAAAGTTCACCCAAAGTTCGGCATAATAAGAAAATCAAAAAATTTAAAAAAATATATATAAAATACAAAAATCTATTCCAAAAACTCAACATCTTCATTAGCATACTTAGAACTCTAATTTAGCCAAAAATGAACGTTCTAGCTCAATTAATAACAGAGATACTATTGCCAGAATATTGCTGAACTTTGGAGGCGATTTCTGACGAATTTTAATTTTGGCGCTTAGGTACCTTAAAACGCGGGACCCCTCATATATCTAGTATCGTAACGAGATACATTTTTGCCAATCTATCGCCAATCGTATCGCGTTAGTTTTTTGGCCCCGATACACACCCTGCGTGTGTATATATATAATATATATATATATATATATATATATATATATATATATATACAGGGTGAGTCAAAAGTAGCGCCCGATTTCTGTCAGTTGATTGTTTGTTTGCCATTTGTATTACAGTGTACAAGAAGGTAGAAATAAATGAATGACATGTTTATCTAACCATTTATTCGGGGAAAATTATTACGGAACTGTACCAAGCTGTTTTACTTGCAATTTTCAAAGTGCCCTCCCTCGTGATCGATGCACAATTGCAGCCGAGCAGGCACAGAGTGGCACACACGCCTGCAGAGTTCGATATCAATTTCCTCAAATTTTGCAGTGATTTGAGCCTTCAATTCCTGAATGGTACGAGGCTTTTCACGATAAACAAGGTCTTTCATGAGCCCACAAAGAAAGAAATCTGGAGGTGTAAGGTCTGGGGAGCGTGCCGGCCACTCGATCGGACCGCGGCGGCCGATCCACTTTCCGGGAAAGTTTTCATCAAGCCACTGACGAACATGACGTCCATAATGAGGTGGAGCTCCATCTTATGGAAATAACAGTCCTGATCTTGTACTCTGGGCCAAAAGAAGGTTTGCAGCATATCCAGGTAAATTTCTGCAGTGACATCCCTCAAAGAAAAAGGGTCCAATTATCCCTAATGGAGATATGGCTGCCCAAACTGTCACGCCAGGTAAATTTACCTCCTCAACTGTCACTCTTGGGTTCTCCGCAGCCCAGTAGACACAATTGTGTCTGTTAATTGTGCCGTTAAGCTTAAAACATGCCTCATCTGACCACCAGATGTTGTCTAGCATTGTGTCCTCTTCGTCAAGTTTAGCTAAGAACTCTTCGCAAAATTGAAGACGGCGGTCGTCATCTCCATCATGAAGGGCATGCAGTAAGCGTGGAATGTAAGGTTTCCATTTTTTCTGGTGAAGGATACGGATAACACTTGATTGGCTCACTTCCAACTCTGCAGATAAACGGCGAGTTGACTTTTGCGGACTTTGTTCCAGTCTCCTGATGGCTTCTTCAGCCTTAGCTACATTCGTTGCCGTTTTCGGACGACCGGACTTCTTTGCAGTGGCTACCGACCCTGTTGCTTCAAATTTCTCGACAATCAATCGTATGTTTCTTCCCTGGGGTGGGTTAATATCGAATTCCTGTGCCAAACGGCGTGCCGCCATCGTTGGTTGTTCATTACATTTGTAGTAATGTTTCACGGCCGCAATGCGTTGATTCATTAAAAGGTAATTCATGGTTCAATTTGGTGCAAATTCAGTAACTTTCCAAACTCTCAGCAATAACCTGCAAAACAAAAACAAAAATAAATAAACTAAGAAAATTAATAATCTGCAAGACAATTATTAACAACATGACTTCCCAGAAAGAATCTGACAGCCGAAAAAACAGAAATCGGGCGCTACTTTTGACTCACCCTATATATATATATATATATATATATATATATATATATATATCAGTGGCGACTCGTGACATTTTTGTTCAGGCATGCAATGTTATGGAATGGAAGAAAAACATCCGCCTAACCCTCTTGCCCAAACTTTGCATATTGTTTACATAGAACTTAGCAAGTTAAAGGTGTTTTACAAACTTTTGGGGACCTCTTTGAAGGAAAGTTCATTTAATGTTAGGCTTAAATATGCGAACAAAAAATTAGACATATTTATATATAGTAGTTACCGAATTGATCTAAAGAAAAAGATACAAATTTAAAATTTACCTTAAATAATTGTGAAGCATTATTTGAATTGAAATTCTGCTCTCCTAGTTTTCCTGCAAAATTCTTCGATGACCAAATTGTAAAAGTACTCTCGATTCTCCATAAGCTTCTTGATGAAATTTTTTTCAATTGAAATTAAGGCAAGATTAGATAGCCTTTCTTCACTTTGGGAACTCCGTAAATAGCTTTTAATTCTTTTAAGCGCAGAAAATGATCGCTCAACACTTGCTGTCGATATTGGTATAATTAGAATCAAATTCGTCAATTTATATATTTCCTTAAGACCTTTGTGCATTTCGCTTTCCAGTAGATATTTTAGGAGCTCAGCAATATTCTTTTTGGCAAAAGATTTGTGCGAATATAAAACACACAATTCAGAACGGAGACGAGGAAACTCAAAAAATGAATTGTAGCTTCTTTTCAAAGATTCAAAAGCTCTCTCTGGGAAAGTAACATCATAGAACTCAAATTTTTTGCAATCTAAAAGCTCAATAAATTCCAATTTTTCCATTGAACTGAAACGCTCTTTCATTTGAAGAAGTATATTATCGAATATTTCATGAAATAGTTGACTATACTTCTCTTGTGGAGAAAGACTGTTTCCTTTTACATACAGGTTCACCACATCTTTCTGTTATCAAGTCCCACATATCTGCAAATTTTGTATCCCTTATTTGTTTAATTTTTTTCATAGTGCTTTCAACGGTGATTGAGCTATACACAATATCCATAGATTTTGTTTGCAGCACATTAAATAGATATTCAGTAAAAGGAAAAATTGAAGAAAATACTTCTAATAAAAAATTAAAATCGAAAGTATCGATACCAGCAAGCAATCCGCGTGCACTATTTTTTGTTTTTTCATCAAATTTCTTTGGGTTTTCAAGAATGCTTTTTAAAAGATCTATTATATCTTCTTTATTTTCCTTAACTCTTTCAACTAGACGAGATGAATAGTTCCACCGCGTTGGAGCCAGTTTAGGGAAACGCTTTCCAACAACTTTGTCAAGCATTGAAGTTCGCTTAGTTGAACTGCTGAAAAATGATGACAAACTTCCTAATACTGAAAAAAAATTATTACATTCGGAAATTTCAGCGACAGCTTGGGATAAAACAAGGTTAAGTTTATGGGCGTAGCAGTAAAAATAGCCTCTGGTACAGTTTCTCTAATCTTTGTTTGTACTCCATTAAGATCGCTCCTCATAACAGCAGCACCGTCGTAGGTTTGAGCAACTAATTTTTTCAAACAGCCCAGTTCACCTAGTTGCCTTATAGATAAATCAGAAATCGCTCCTGCACTTCTATCATTGCTGACGTCATTGAATTTTATAAATCGTTCACAAATCTCTCCATGTTTATTAACATAACGAACAACAGTAGAGAGTTGAGAAAAACAGCTGACATCAGATGTTTCATCTAATAAAATCGCCACATACATGCAGTCGATAAGCTCACGTTTTATTTGTTCTAACATAACTGCACTAATAGATTGAATTATGTCATTCTGAATAGCAGATGATGTTCCCTTAAAAACAGGCAGTTTTTAAATGGTTTTGAAGCTTTTCATCGAATTCTCCCATACAAAATACCAATTCAATATAGTTACCCCTATTGTCAGCGTTTTCTTCTTCATTGTGACCGCGAAATGCTAATTCTTGCATACCTAAAAAACATGTTATCCTAATCAAACGTTTCAAAATTTCTCGATTCTTATTAACTTCTTCGTTATGTCTGGAAATGGCAACTGATTTCTGCTTGTCGAGTATTAAATCAATTCTTTCTGACTTTCCAAATGTTTTAAGATCAACAAATGCATTTATGTGAGCAAGAGATTTTTCATGGCGAGAAATTGCAGTATGTAAATTGTTTAAATCGTCGTATCCACGATTAACAGAATTCCACACAGAGTTATCTCTTGAAAATAGGAAACACGACCAACAGTACAATTTGTTATTTGAAATATTTCCACATAACCAGGGAACATCATCATACAGCTTAGGATTAAATTTCCTAGTGAAGCCTTTATTTTCTTTGCTTAAATTCAAATGTGGAATCGGTCTGCCATTATTCAATATGCGCTTTTTCTCATCAAAAGAGAGTGAGTAAAATCTTCTAGTCTTCAATTGATTAAACACATCGTCAGTCATTATGGGCACTACAATGCTATAATTTATTTAACTGATTATCCAAAATAATTAAAGCACAAAAGGGAACACCGAACACAAGTGGATGCTTGCGGCTGTGGTACTGGAAAGAAGCCTTGTCAGAATTGCCAGATGTTACTTTTTGGTGAATGCACCTATAAAACTGAATGCATGCCGTATTATTTTCATTAATTAAAAAAAATCAGAACAAAGCTTTTTAATTATTTTTAGTAAAAATATTAAGTAAATTTTCTAAGCATAAAAACATATTGCCTTTTGAATTTAGCTATGAGGCTCAAAAAAAATATCTTATGGATAGTGAGAAGTCTCCTTAAAAAATTGCCCAAGGCAAGGCGGTGTAAACAAAATCATGTCTTATTTCACTAGACAATTAAGAACATTTTTCTGTACCCAGACTGAATTAGTGAATGCTTTAGCTACAAGTATTTCGATCTGTGTACAGAAAAATGTTCTTAATTGTCTAATGAAATAAGACATAATTTTGTTTACACCGCCCAATAGCCAGTACATGCGTGATTGAAGCCTTAGCCTATTTTTAGTTTCTGAAAATTATTTTTGTCAATTATAATCCTTACTTAGATCTGAAAAGAGAACATATTTAACGCATGCATTCATTGCATGCGTTGCATTCATTAAGAAATCGCCACTGATATATATATATATATATATATATATATATATATATATATATATATATTAATTCTTTTTTAATAAAGATGAAAAATTTTCAAATGAAATAATTCAACAGATCCTCGTATTTGGAGGTATAAGGGATGGCTGGAGGGGAGGAGGCCAATTCGTTTAGTTTTTTACATTTTTGTTCCAGATGTCAGTGTTTTCATATACTGTTATAGCTATATCACATTTCGGTATTTCCCAAGTATATGTTAGGAGGGCTATTTTAATTAAAATAATAGTCTGTGAAGTACATTCAATTCTCGGTAAATTTCAGTTCGGGTTGCATTGGTATGTGACAAATTTACTAATCTGACATGTGACGAAACATGAATTTTCATATGTGACCAAATATGACAATCAGATTGAGAGGGCCTGGCAACATTGAGCAATTATCCACATTACGCGTAATATATATATATATATATATATATATATATATATATATAATATATATATATATATATATATATATAATATAAAACGTACAGTATATTATTAAATTGAATATTAGCATATTATTTAGAGCAGTGGTTCTTAACCGTTTTAGGCTGCGACCCAAATTCTGATCACGGGGTTAACTCGGCGACCCATGCGTTCAAACAGTTCACTCTTAATAAGTAATTAATGGTAAAATGATTAGAGATAACATATATAAATGCTAAATGACAATTTAATGACCCAATTTTGGGTCGCGACTCGGGGGTTAAGAACCACTGATTTAGAAAAACCACTAACCTCATCTAGTCCTCGTCTAACCCTTGCGCAGCTTGAAACAAAATATGGAGACAAATTAAGTTACCTGATATTATAACCATATATTAAGTTATATTTTTAATAATAATGACAGCGAATCTTGTGTGTGTGTGTGTGTAATTACATGCATTAAGCAAAGAATTCCTAATTCCTTCCTACTGTATGAACCAATCCCTTTTTCTGTCAACGTTAATTTACTCGTACGTGATTTGGAAAGTGGCTTTGAGTCGTTTTAAGAATTTATTCGAGGAATATTTCCTTTTATTGGCAGTTATGATCCTGATTGTCATTAGGGAAGAGGAAATTTTATTAAAATGTCTAGATTTTGTCCGCAATCACCAAGGAGGGGAAGTAATGGTTAAACAAAAATTTGTTTTATTCGTATCTTGATGAACTCGCTTAGCTCGTACATAACATTCGATTTAAACTATAGCTAGAAAAATTTTTCTTTATTATCGTAGTCACTTTTTTTGTTATCGTTTTGTTCATTTTATTAGCTTGATAAATACTGTACTTTTTATCGGATGTCTCCTGCCAATAAACGTTATGATGATGATGATGATGATTATTTATCAGACCAGCAAATGAGGAGGATTTTAGGTATCTCAAAACTCGTATACCATCTTTCCATGGTATCATTGTTAATTAGTATATATTTTTGCTAGTGAAAAGTACGGAGGCGTGCGTCACGGAATGATTGCGCACCTGAATGGATAGGATAAATATAAATGGAAAACGTTCATGAAGCGAACTGCATTCGCGTCTCCTTCAGTCGAAATGGCGCTCAATAATAATTTGACGAGAAAAAGGCGAATCCTTATTTGAATGTTAATGGATTTCGCGTGAATTCCTTCTCTTCATCGAACTCGTAAATTAAAGCTTATTCCCTTTGTGTTCGTGAATGGAGGAGGAAATCTCGGCGCTTGAATAATAATGATGGTCGGCAATTTATTAAGGAATGGTCCTTCATTTTTATTAAAGGACTTCAACGTATATAGCGGTTAACGTTTGGTTGAAAAAAAAAAAAAATATGCCTCTATGTACTATCACTCATAATAATGGTTTGTTGTTTAACATCCTTCGTAACGGCAAAGGTCGCGTGGTGGAGGGGGTCTACGGCTTTGCGCCAGATCCGAGCCATCTACGAGTCTCTACATCATCTGAACGCGTAGGACGGTCGCCCATCCAATTATTGAACATGCCCAACATCGCTTAACGTCGCTGATCTAACGCAAAGTGGTATTGCGACGTGGCCACGACAAAGCCCCCTTCGTGTACAAAATAATGAAGGCTCGTATCGTACCCGCTAACTTCCTTTTTAAATTTAGTGATTTTTTTTTATTTATTTTTTTTATTCGAGAACCATGAAAAATGGCCATATCTCAAGACGTACATCAGATAGGAACTTAAAAATTGTGTATATATCAGCGGCAGCATATGTCGTACGCATGCGTATAACAACAATGCCCGTTTCTCTGAATTGCCTCACCAACTTCCATATCACTGACTTCGATGGTTTGTTTCGGCCTCCAAAACGACGCTGAAACTTAACCCGATACAATTTAAATGATTCACACGTAATGTATCTTCAACGATAAACACGCATTCTTCCACACTGAACTCCATTACGAGACCAACGGGGCAGCGATCAGGTGGTTATACGCATGCGTACGACTTACGCTAACGCCGATATTCACACAATTTTTAAGTTTCTAGCTGATGTACTGTACGTATTGAGATACAGCTATTTGTCATGGTTATCGAATAAAAAAAAAATCACCCTGTACATTTTACTTCTCTTGACCAAGGATTTTATAACTTTTTTTTTAATTGTTAGAATCCTCTGAATCATTGTAAAAGTTAAAAAGACTTTATCTAATTACGTGCTTCAATTACTTTGAAAGGATGCTAGTAAAATGTAGAATTTTTTTTACACGTGATTAAAATGATGCGCGTGTAAGGAATATCATATTTTTTTTTAATTACGTTTGAAAAATGATCATAGACTACGACTTGCAAACATCCCCGAAACCCACATCGTGTACCATCGGTTTCGGTAATCGGGATACTGTCTTAAGGTAAGTGTGGCTTTAGTATCCCAAATATTGGAACCCCATAGTACAAGATCTGTGGGCTTGGTCGATGTGAGGATAGAGTGAATGAGTTACAAGGACAAAAGGAAGCCTCAAAGACCTTTTGGTTCACTCTGGGAGGTTCCTGTTATTAAACTGGTTAATTTTTTAATTATTTTAGCAGTAGTAGAAAATCGTAAGGTTTTTCCCCACCCTTTGCTCATTTCCCATCGCAGGTGGATACTGGTTACGGGAAAAGGTTGAAAAGAATAACTTGACCCTGGAAAAGTAGGCAAGGAAATTTTACGGGAAAGAGGAGAATATAAGCTAGTTTTACAGTTATGCTACACACACACACACACACACACACACACACACACACACACACACACACACACATATCGTACACTAGATAGCACCGCTGTATAAATTAATAATCTTGACGACATAAACACAACTCTACCTCACCTAATCCATGCCATGCATTTTTGTTCGTTATAAAATTATCAGAGAGAGAGAGTTACAAGGAAAAGAAGTACCTCAAAAGGCCTTGCGGCCCATACCGAGGAGGTACCAATGGTAACGGGTGCCAGGGAAAATTTTGTACACTCAAATAGTGTGCAAGATTTGGTCTACCCTTTTCTTGAACTGATCCACAGAGGAACTGTTCACAACTTCCGAAGGTAACCTGTTCCATGTGTCACAGATCTTATACGTAAAGTAATTCCCACACACACTAGAACTAAACCGTTTTAAATCCAACTTCCAACCATTGTTGCGAGTTGGGTTATCATTTAAACTAAACATGCTTCTAAAATCGACATCGTTGAACCCGCGTAAGAGCTTGAAAACCTCGATCAGTTGACCGCGCAGCCTCCGAGTTTCAAGCGAAAACAAATTCAGGCGCGTAACCGTCGATTGTAGCCCATATGCCTAACGGAAGGGATTAACTTTGTGGCCCTCGCCTGCACTCGCTCCAGCCTCTCAATATCTTTCCTGAGGGTGGGCGACCAGAAATGCACAGCATACTCCAGGTACGGCCGAACAAGGGAATTGTACAGTGAGAGCACAATCTCCTTGTTCCGAAACTGAAATTGCCTCCTGATATAACCCAACAGCTTCTGGGCTTTCTTTTCCACCTCTACGCACTGTTTCGTAAACTTAAGGTCGCTGCTAATTAGCACACCCCAAGTCCTTTTCTAAATCAGTCACCTCGATATGACTCCCCAACATCGAGTAGTCCGACTTGGGATTGGCGTAGCCAATGTGCATCACTTTGCATTTACCCAAGTTAAACGGCATTTGCCATTTTTCGGACCACTCTCCTATCCTACCTAGGTCCGCACGCAGTTCCTCGATCGCTTCGGGCGTCCCAACATTGGCCCCAAGCTTGGTGGAGAGAGAGGGAGAGGGAGAGGGAGAGAGTTATCGAAACACCCAATCAACAAAATTTTCGAAAGGTGTAATTTTTTTTTTATAGGCACAGGAACGATTCATTGAGAACCAACGATGATTCCGATCAGGAAGATAGTGTCTATCACAGCTTATAGTGCATTGTAACAGCGTCATTGACACCATCGAAAACAATGACAATAATGATGTAACATACACTGTGAAAGCATTCGACAAGTGTAAACGCGGAATAACAACGCGCACAATGAAATATTGCAACGATAGACAAAGTAGGAAAATAGGTGTAAAAGAGAGCGTCAGCAAGTTGTTACAGTCCAAAGAATATCATCAGAACAGGAGGTTACGTAGCTCAGTACCACGAGGAACAGTATTTGCTCCACTATACTATTGGTAATCATGCTGATATTAACTGATATCATTAATGAAGTAACCAATAATAGTGTAGGAACATTCTTTGCTGGGACAAAAATTAGAAAAATGGAGACGGGATATAAAATATTTAGATACACAATCTTCATACGCGGATGGCCCGAAAACAGAAACAGAAACAGCACAGCAACATGAAATTTAATACAAAAAATTTTCCATTTTTAAGATAGGAAATAACTATACTTCAAATGAAACGGGCATTTTGGAGGAACTCGGAAGTAAAAGATTTAAAGGTTATGACGACTGACGATGCGAAATTTGAGGTAAACAAAATAAGAGGAATTAAAAAAAAAAAAAAAAAACCTGGACAGAAACGGAGAAGAGATAGAAATTATGCAGTGATTCCCTCAAAGCACTAATGATTCCAAAACTGGAATATTGCTCCGTGTTAACATTCCCATATTAAAAGGAAATTATTGGAATAAATTTGGAGAAATTACGCAGCCAAAATCAATGGATGCAAAATTACTTTGAAAGATTACGTAAATTAAATCTAAATTTCTTGGAAAGAAGAGAGCTACAGTACATCGTAATTTACTCGTGAAAAATAAAGAAACTAGTTCCCAATCTCAAAAGGGACCCAAACCCGCAACATAGGAAAATAGGTAGGAAAAAGTGTGTAGTTTTCCCAAACGAAAGGTTAGATGAGACATTCTGAACGATGAAGGAAAATTGCTTTGTCGTCAGATGACTGTTTAATCAACTATCCAATGAATTTCGGAACACGAATTGTGTCAATGTAGAAGGCTTCGGTAGAAGACTAAACACCTGGCTCGGGTCAATCCCTGATGTGCTCTGTGTACCTGGTTATGTAAGAAGGAAAATTCAATTTTTATATATATATATGTATGTATGTATGTATGTATGTATATGACAAAAGTAGAGAGACCACGATGATTGTCCTCAAGAACAAATGGCAAACCTTATCAATGAAATGCCAGAATGCGTGTCAGCTTTACTTAATGCAGAGGGGAAAGCGACACCATTCTAAATACATTGATTCAATAAATGTTATTTACTGACTTTTATTATCAGATTAAGAACTATGGAAAAACCGGAGGTGTCTATTTATTTTTGTCAATCATATATATATATATATATATATATATATATATATATATATATATTATATATATTTATTTATTTTATGTGGTGAATTTAAAATTCAAGTAAAGAGAAAAAAAAAAAAAAGCTGCTTTGAATACAACTCAAGTTGGTGGAACTTCTTTTTCAATCCCGTAACAGAATTTGAAATTCAAGACAAGGAAATCAAATAATTTTATTCCAAACTTTTTTCCTCGATGGTCATTTCAGAACTTTTTTTTTTTTAATGGAACTTTATTTTTTAAACTTCGTCTCGAAAATGAGAAACTTTCTGGCGAAATGTTACTCTTCACTACACGAAAATTATTTTAACACTCCATTTTTTTATACAGTTTAATACCTTATAAAAGTGTGTGTGTATGTATATATATATATATATATATATATATATATATATTATATATATATATATATAATATATATATATAGGAGAAATTTGATGAATTAATTCATTTTTTTCCCCTTGAATTTCCCTTTTTCTTTCTCTTAATATTGTATCTCGTATTCTTTCTCTCACTTTCTCTATCACGTATGAAGGGACTGTTTCTGAGTCCCCAAATACGCAATCGATCCAAGACCACGCCTCTCTCCTTCCCCTCTTCGCCACTCTTACTACTATGATTCCCCTCACTCCCCTCTCGCACTTCATTCACTCGCGTAACTTTTGACATTTTTCGTCTCGTATCGCCGTCCTTGACAGCCGCTCTTCTTTCGCCTTGCACCTTGCTCGGGGTGGGGGGGGGGTGGGGGGTCTCCTTACACTCTCCTCATCCGGTTTAGCTTTATTACGACAAACCGACCGACTCCTCCCTCTCCTCCCGGATAATTTTTATTTATTCCCGTTGTTCTACCCTCGACGGGTTAGGCTTATAAATATTTTTTTTTTCTACGTTCATTATTATTCCCTCGTAATGTTTTCGTGTATGTACGATTGCTTAGAACCCCTTTATTAAATACGTAGAGGCGTAGTTAAGAGCTTTTCCCCTTTTTAATTACCCGGTGTAAAGGTAGGTTGGAACCTGGTGTTTTGAACCGGTTACAAATCGGTTTCTTCGTTTCTTCATTGGTTGAGAGTGGTGGTAACGAATGGTGGAGTAAATTAATGAGTAAGTATAGAGTGCGCCTCATAAGGGACATCATTGTAATTATAGGTAAGAGAGTGTCCGCTTTGTTCACTTCCGGCGCGTATTAATCATTCGCGTGATATAGAACGTAGGCACGCACGCACCCAACCACTTGGTTGGCATTAATCATGTCCGGGCCCCAGGCTCTGCCGGTCTCTCGTTTCCCCAAGTTTTGAAAAAGGGGGCGTAACTTAACGCGGGTTATATTTCACGTTTTAGAGTTTAGACATTTTAGCGTTTGACTGAGGCTTTGACTATAATGTTGAGGTCACGCGTACTGGGATTGAATTGAATCGCTACCTAATGCCCGGTTTGACTACTTAATTAGTACTCGAGACGCACGATTTGTTAGGTTAGATTAGATTTCTGGAGTACGATGGTTTCTTTTACCGTACGAGTTTTTAAATTAATGAATTATGAAAAGTTGCAATAATTCCAGTGCATTCTATTTAATTGAAGTCAAACGAATTCAATCGAATCGAGTCAAATCCGACCTTATTCGTTTTGACCTTCGTGTGAGGAGAGACCAACGCATGGAACTTCTACAAAGTGCCCCGGGTGTGTGTGTGTGTATATATATATATATATATATGTATATATATATATATATATATATATATGTATAAAATGGAGAATGGGTTCAAATTTTACAAAAAATTTGTAAACGTTCTCGTGAGTAATGAAATTTTGCTTAAAACGAGTTGAACTAAACTGAATAAAGATTCGTGTATATACACAAAGAATTGTAGGAGAATCATGTTTGATGGGCCCTTAAATTTAATAGTCTTATTTGAGATAGAAAAAAATTATAAACGGTATTATGAACTATGGAAGGTTTTTAGACAAGGCCAGGCTATTCCGATGGTGGACGCTTTGGTATAGATTACACTACACTACACTACACTATACACTATACTATACGATAGACTAAAATTACTACAGTGGAGAAAGTAGGTTGCGCTCTGTGTTTAACCAAATTTAAATACGTTACAAAAGTAACCCGCATTTAAGAACCCACTGCAAACAAATATTCATCTCCCGAAAACTAAGAAACTAAGTAAAAAGTTTAGAGTCACGGTCAATGGATAAGAATCGTTCCGATAGACCAACGATAGGTGGGAAAATTTACCAGCTGTTCGAGATGCACTCGAAAGAAACCGCGGGAAAATGGCTTACGCGTCTTTCTCACGAGATTGAACAGTACACAAAATTCCGCGAGTTTCATGAACGTGCTTACAAAATTTGGATTATTCAAAACATAACGGAAGAGTATTGCGTCTCGAAGCGAGACACTCGAACAATTTCTAACGAAAATCAAAGATGATCCTAACTTTTTTGGAGCGGTTAACATTTTCAGATGAAGCTATACTCAATCTCATTAACAGTATTAACCGCCACGAATGTCCCATTTCGGCAACTAAAACAAACCATGGTATTTTTTTTAATCATCAGGGACTCTACTTAAGTCAATGTGGCACGTCTTTCGAAAGTCATATATGTTACTGGACACTGGCCATTATTTTTTCGAAGAAATGGACAGTACCTTTCGGTGCTACGGAACTTTCAACCTCGGTCCACGACCTTAAATCTCGCGGACCAAACAATTTTCCTACATTTTTGACCTTGCTTTCATGCTTTGAATGTTAAAGAATTTTCAAACTAAACTTTCGCACGGAAATAGATTGGTAGAAGAGGAAAACTTTCTTCGTATCCACCATCTTCAACCGACCTATCCCTTTTAAACTTCTTTTTATGGGGCATGTAAAGAACATCGTTTACGTCACAAAGCCGAACACTTCGAAGAACTTGAAGGCTCGAGTCGAAACAACATTTTTCCGACAAATCACACACCAAAAAAAATCGGCAGTGTTTCAATCCTCGCAAAATGATGTCAAACGTTCTCTCTCCCAAGATGGGAGGATATGTAAAACAACTTGGATATTTGAGGTTTATAATGCGGTATCAGGTGTGTATATATATAAACGTATGTTTTGGCCGTTTTGCATAATGGCATTAAATGCCAGGCCACTTCGCGCACAGGCCGGCATATTTGGCCATTTTGTAAAATGATTAGTAATGCCGTCTGCCATTTTGCGAAAAGGCAGAACTCCAATTAAGAGATTCAATCCAGTTCGATTGAAATTATTTAAATTATTGAATGCCCGGTTAGGTCACCTGTCCGTTAAACAACGAAAATATTACTCCTTAACTTAACCAATCGTCAAGGGCGGACAGTTGACCTAACCGGCCATTCACTGTCCAGTTCGATGTGAAGTTCTGCCGTTTCGCAAAATGGCCGACAGCATTACCAGTCATTCTGCAAAATGGCCAATATGCCGATCTGTTTGCAAAAAGGCCGGGTTTTTGGCCCGTTTGCAAAACTACCGATTTCGCAAAAAGGCCGTAACATATATGAATAAATAATATAGTGTATATATGTCATACTCCTAAATGTCAAAGTTGTTCTAACATATGTAAATTTTCGTTCGTGACCATTTTTTTATGCAGTAGGTGAAACGAGCTATACACTTTGTTTTTAAATTTTTAATCACTTTAGTTTGTGTTAAAGTAGGAGGGAGAATTCTATAAGCAAGTTTAGAGAAAGTTTCTTGTCACCATATACAATGATTATTTTTTCGAATTTCACCCGCGTTAGGATTTTAATTAAAACACACAACCTATATACTGTGTGTGTAACCTACATAAGGGGGAGCCAGGGGTCCTGGGACCCCCCCACATTGCATTTCGTGATTCTAAAAATGAGTAAATTATTAGAAACTATAAAAACTATAAATGTGGAAAAAAATAAGGAGTAATAACAATAAAATATTGATAATATGAAGAGTATTCGAGCATATATAATCAAATGGATCATTTAATATTCACTCAATTCCAGTGCAATGCATCATCATCATCATCACCATCATCATCATCATAATAATAAATAAGGTGGAAAATTATTAGCATTCAATCGGTATCAAAATGTGACTACAAAGATATCAGTTTATCGATCAATGGATAGGATCAAAGACATTTAAACATCGTGCATCGCTCTTGCTTTTTGCATTTCATCATTATTTTGGGGAGTTGATAATTCGCCCCTCCCCTCGTCAGGCAAATCCTGCGTACACCCGTGTGTGTATAAAAAATACATATATATATATATATAATTTCCTATATATACCCTAAGAATTACCAGTTCTAAAGTTTCAGCATAAAAAAAAAGGGAAAAAAAATCCTGTCGAGGATTTTCCTTGTCAAAAATTTTGCTTAAAGTTTTTCGTATCGGAAATTTTGGGTGCATGAAAGACTTATTTATTAAAGTTGTTTTTCTTCTTATCGTGCGAGTTATTTGAATGGGGATCAGAAATAATCCTTCGGCAATCTCCAATAATTGGGATCCGGGGAGGAATGGGGCCCGCTCCATCTTGTTTCTCCAAAACGCTTTATATATATATATATATATTTATATAAAACAATGGATTTCGCGCCCTCAATAAATCTTAATAGTAAAAATTGTTAAAGGATGTTTTCAAAACACGAATGGAGAAAATCGCTTCATAAATACTGAAATGAAAACCTTTATATTTTACACGTTTGTCGTTTCTTACATGGCTGGAACCGATACGAGATATTTACGAAAAGTGGCCGTATTTTATTAATTTTAAGAATTTTTGGTGTCGAAGCGCCAAAGCGTTAGGAAACGCGATATAAATGTTTGTCCTGAATAAAAGGAAGATTTGCCTCGTCTCTTATTTTTATTATATGATAGAAGCAACGAGGAAAGAAATCTTTCAAGTTAAAGGTAAGCGTTTCGTTATATTTTAAAGCAAAGTAAATTATGTAAAATGAATTAAATATTTAATTTGGCTGAAAGGTGTGTGTGTGTGTATATATATATATATATATATATATATATATATATATATATATATATATATATATATATATATATATATGAGAGAGAGAGAGAGGCGCCTCGGTGGTGTAGTGGTTAGCGTCGCTGACTACGAAACTATCGGCCCCGGGTTCAAGACCCGGCGCGCAGCAAAACCCAGCTGTTCATCCTTCCACACAAAGAAAGTGGTTGGTAGATAAATGGGTACCCTAGGTGGCCCAGTGGTTAAAACGCTGGGCTGCTGATGGGGCGTGGTTCGGATTCCACGTTAAACTGTAGGTCTAAGGTGGAGTGAAAAGCTTGACCTTCGTCAGAATGAACAATTCGGGCGGAAGCTAACCAAAGGTTATACACACACAGTGCTTAATTTGTAAATGAAAAAGTGGAACGCAGGTGAAGCCCTTGGAGTTAGGGGGTCTGGGGGAGCGCTGTAAGCTCCCCCAGCGAGGTCCGGGGCGGCGCCCCGGAAACCAACGCATTTTAAGCGCTTTTTCTGCGAAAACTACGCAACATGCAAATGAAAGTTCTTCGAATACAGTATTATTTTAAAGAAAAAGTTACTGTGACTGCAACATCTAAGTGAAATGTTATTTCATCTAAGTGAAACAAAATAATAATATGTATTTGAAACAAAATAAAATTGCTTTACTTACATGCTATTGCTATATATAGGAAGTTGATAGAATATAAACACTAATTTCCACACACACTCCAAACTTCTTTCTGCTTGATCGACTATTTTTCGCTTTCTACTGTGTGTATTTCGTTGGATTTTAAATTACGAAATTACGTTGCTGACCTTTTTATTAAAATAAAAACCTTTTTTTTAATTAGGTTTTAAAATAAAAGTACCGGAACGGCGTTCCGGAGCGTTCCGTCACAAATTAAGCATTGTGTGTATATATATACACAGGGTGTTTGAAAACTTTCTGTACAAATTGTAATGGGGGATAGGCAACACCAAGACAAACCCTTTTCGGCTATATTGGTGGAGCTGGTACATAAATGAATGAAAACAAGTGTACATGGCATGTTTATTTAAAGGTGGTGCTGAAAGTTGCGACCGGTAGCATCGATGCATGCCCGACAGCGTCGAAGCATTGACCGACGTACACGTCGAAAGATTCCCGGCATTTCGGGAACAGTTCCAGCGGCGACAGCGATTCTTGCTACGAGGTCTTCTTCTGAGTAAATGGGAGTCTCGTACACGAGGTTCTTCATGTGTACCCACAGGAAGAAATCGAGGCATGTTAAATCGGGCGATCTCGGTGGCTAGGCTACGGGCCCACCCCGGCCTATCCATCGGTCCCCAAAAGTGGCGTTCAGATAATCCCGCACATCGTTGCTGGAGTGTGCTGGGGCCCCGTCGTGTTGAAACCACATTCGTCTACGAATAGCCACGGGAACATCTTCCAGCAGTTCCGGCAACGTTTCTTCAAGAAATATCCGATAAACCCGCCCGTCGAGTCGGGCAGGCAGCAGGTACGGCCCAATCAACTTGCCATGGACGATACCCGCCCAAACATTGACGGCGAACCGTTCTTGATGAGCATGCACCCGTGTAGCATGTGGATTTGCGTGCGCCCACACGTGAGAATTGTGCATGTTAAACACACCATCACGTGTGAAACAGGCCTCATCTGAGAACAGCACATAAGCCGGAAAATTAGGCTGCACCGCTGTCTGCTGCAGAAACCAGCGTGCGAATTCCACACGAAGAGGGTAATCCCGAGGTTGTAATGCCTGGACTCTCTGACGATGAAACGGATGTAACTGCTGCTCGTGCAACTCTCTCCAGACCAGGTCGTGGTTCACACCGAGGATACGTGCAACACCTCTCGTGCTTGCTTGCGCTTGGATTGTCCTCAAATCGCCGTAGGATTTCTTCTTCCATGTCAGGAGTGCGCACGTTTCTCTCCCGACCAGTGTCATGCATGTTTGCATGGAATGTTCGTTTCTCGCAGTCGCCGATGCAAATGCGCAAACGTTTGGTGGTTTGGCACACGTCTGTTTGGGAAGCGCTGTCGGTACAACCTCACAGCAGCTCTTCCGTTTCCATTGGCAGCCCCATACACCATATGCATGTCAGCCATCTCAGCAGTCGTGAAGCGCTCCATGTTACGCGTACTACGTCCGATTTAAGAATGCCCGCGGCAAGCGCGAGTCTAGCCCACTTCACCTTTTAGCCAATTGCAGCGGCGCCCTCTCGCGCCGAATGGTGACGTCAGCGGACATACACTTATAGACGAAAAGGGTTTGTCTTGGTGTTGCCTATCCCCATTACAATTTGTACAGAAAGTTTTCAAACACCCTGTATAATGAACAGGAACACCAGAGAAAAAATAACATCCTTCAAGGTTTAATAGTACCAACGCTTCGGAATGCACCAATTCCATCTTCAGGGCTAAAACAATAAAATGCCAAATCACATACAAATTGCTTAATAACAATTTAAAATAGTTAAATTATAAAAAGTAGCTAAGAAAATATAAAACATTAAAAACTAAAGGTAAATAATGTGAAGTTAATTATAAAAAGTAGTTAGGAAAAATATAAAAGCATTAAAACTGAAAGGTAAATAAATAAAATAAAGTAGTATAGTACCTTCGTTTTAATGTTTTACATTTTCTTAGCTACTTTTTATAATTTTTAACTGTTTTAAATTGTTATTAAGCAATTTGTATTTTGTATGTGATTTGGCATTTTATTATTTTAGCCCTGAAGATGGAATTAGTGCATTCCGAAGCGTTGGTACTATTAAACCTTGAAAGATGTTTATTTTTTCTCTGGTGTTCATGTTTATTATTAAAATGCGTTTTCCACGCCATCAATCAATAGCATATATATATATATATATATATATAATATATATATATATATATATTACAGCGAATCTGTGTAACTAGGGATTTCATGAAATTCCTAAACTGTTGAAGGGATTTCATGTACGGTTAAGTCGTGATATTTTCGTTAAACCCACGGGGAAATTATTAAATTCTTGGTTAGGTCAACTGTACGCCCTTGATGATTGGTTAGGTTAATTCGTGATATCTTCGTTAAAACTGAACATTTTAGGGATTTCATAAAATTCCTAGTGATAGAGATTCCCGTAACATATATAAGCATCTTTTTAATCTGGTTTAAATTTATTTTAAAACGAAATTGCCTTTTTAAACAAGATTTTCATTGAAGTTTTCGTTTGAATTAAAAGATAGTTTTGATCCGTGAAAGATTTAATTTCCCCCCCTTTTCTTGGGTTATCCTAAACCCAAATTTTAAAAATAGTCTCGTTTCTGAGAAGGACTCGATCTTCGCACGAAAGTAGTTTCTTCCACATCTTAGGAAACCTCGAAGCGTGCGGTGGAACAGCGTTAAACGATAGTAAAGTGCACCTTATACTATTTGGCAGAAATAACAGGAAGTCAAACTGCTTTTGTGAACGAGTTAAGCAGTTCAATTTAGAGGCCTTAACGGATACTAATTCCTATCTGCGAACCAGCTTACTTTGAAATTCAAGGCGTCTGTACATAAATTTCGCATGCATCCGCTAATCCAAATCGGCTTACCCACAATTAATCAATTAGTCGTGTCGTCTGTTATATCCGCCCGTACTCCAAGAGGGGTATAATCCTTGGGCAGCCTATATATATATATATATATATATATATATATATATATATATATATATATATATATATATATATATATATATATATACACACTGTGCATGGAACAAGGAACTCTTCTAGGAAAATTAAATCCACTATAGTCCGAATGAGTAATGGTAAATGACAAATACTATAGTTTTTTCTTTTTCATGATGCTAGCCCGAAGTGGTTAACGGGTCACTCGCAAAGAGGTCCCAAAAATATAGCTGCTTCTCTCCAGCTATCTGCAAAGCAGATAGGATCCAGCTTTGGGACAGGATCTAGGGTTTAAAGCAGCCTAGTCCAGCTACATTTAGAACCTCAATATAAGCAAAAGACTCGCTACCTTCACGTCAGCTTGAATACATCAAAGAAAAAGGGGTAACTATTATATTTTTAGCCAAAAACCAAAACCTCAACTGGCAGAATTGAGCGTCCACTTTTCAAGGCACATAACATGTCCGTTTCATGATGGGAATGAACTCAGAATGGTTCCCTGAGGTTTTTTTTATGATACACACATACCGTGCATGGAACAAGGAACTCTTCTAGGAAAATTAAATCCACTATAGTCCGAATAAGTAATGGTAAATGACAAATACTATCTGGATCCTATCTGCTTTGCAGATAGCTGGTGAAGGAAGCTATGTTTTTGGGACACCTCTGCGATTGACCTGTTGCCCACGTCGGGCTAGCATCATGAAAAAGAAAAAAAATATAGTTTGTCATTTACCATTACTTATTCGGACTATAGTGGATTTAATTTTCCTAGAAGAGTTCCTTTTTCCATGCACGGTCTGTGTGTATCATAAAAAAAAACCTCGGGGGACCATTCTGAATTCATTCCTATAATATTATATATATATATATATATATATATATATATATATAACTTGGTTAAATGGTTTGTTCTTGGGGAAGCGTAGCTTAGCGAGGAATAGGAGGACGAAAAGATGGTACATGTTTATTAACAGACGTTTCGGAAAAATTCAATTTCCATCATCAGTGCTAAAAAGTTTAAAAACAAATAGAAATAAATAAGTATAATAAATAATAACGAACAATAAATTAAAATGGCGCAACAATTAGCGAGAATTAATAGTAAGTTACAATATATATTAAATTAGAAGATTAAAAATTAAATTATATAAAGTATAAAAGTACGGACAATAAGTAAAATATAAAACGGTTTAGGTGAAACAGAATTGAAGGGGTTCTTACCAGATTGTTAACGTAATAAGAGACTAATTGTACAGAAGATTGGGAATGGTTGCCTGTTGAAAGAATTCCATATTAGAAAGATGGAGCCGGGCGGAGTGATGGTGGATTTCTTTTGAGTTTGAGTTTGAGAGTTTATTTGGCAATGTTTAAATTGAAAGCGGAACTGTAATCGTTGAGGGTTGGCTGGATACTGAGGATATAAAGGGACTCAAGTATGCGGAGGTCGATTAGTTGGTTGGCTGAATTAATGATTTTGAAATTGGAGGAAAGTAACGGGTGGTTGTGAAGGTGGCAGTGATCCCTTATTGCTGATTTGGAGGGTTTGTTCAAGGGCTGTGAAGTTCTTGTAGAAATCCCACGATGCTCGTCCACTCTTGTTTGATATTGGCGGATGGTACTGCCAATATAGTTCGCTTTGCAGCGAACACAATTAAAAGTGTAGATAGTGGACGAAGCAAGTGGCTGGGGTGTTTTTTCTTTATGGTTGAGGTAAGATTTGATACTATTGTTGGTGAAAGCGAAATGAAATTTAATTTCGGGGTAAAGCGGGGTGAGTAAGAGACGGAGTTCTGAAAGTATTTTGTGGCTAATGTGGTCGTAATAGGGGAATGAAAAATATTGTACGTCTTTTTTAACAGTGGGAACTTGTCCCTTTATATCCTCAGTATCCAGCCAACCCTCAACGATTACAGTTCCGCTTTCAATTTAAACATTGCCAAATAAACTCTCAAACTCAAAAGAAATCCACCATCACTCCGCCCGGCTCCATCTTTCTAATATGGAAGTCTTTCAACAGGCAACCATTCCCAATTTTCTGTACAGTCTCTTATTACGTTAACAATCTGGTAAGAACCCCTTCAATTCTGTTTCACCTAAACCATTTTATATTTTACTTATTGTCCGTACTTTTATACTTCATATCATTTAATTTTTAATCTTCTAATTTAATATATATTGTAACTTACTATTAATTCTCGCTAATTGTTGCGCCATTTTAATTTATTGTTCGTTATTATTTATTATACTTATTTATTTCTATTTGTTTTTAAACTTTTTAGCACTGATGATGGAAATTGAATTTTTCCGAAACGTCTGTTAATAAACATGTACCATCTTTTCGTCCTCCTATTCCTCGCATATATATATATAGCAACGTTCAAGAATAATAACGATACAAATGTACTCGTATGCATGAGAATTATTGTACATTTGACATTAAACAGAATGAGGTTTGGAATCGATTTGGGAGGCAAGCAATGCTTCGACAAGAATAGCGTCTGTGATTACATTAATTGTAATTGCACTATATTCCAAACATTGCATTTATCTTCTTCTGCGCAAATTTTCCGACATACTCATAAAAAGGTGGTAAATAACGAAGTGAAGGAATATTTTTATTTATATCGTTCAAAAGAAAATCAAAATTAAAAACTAACTCGTACAAATTAAGTTACGAGATAGAGTAACGCAGTGGAAGAAGGGGATAAGCCAATTGGAGGTGGTGAAGGGAAGAATAATGAGCTCTCTCTCCAAACAGAAAACGCATTTTGCCGATTTTGTCGCTTATCCCCTTCTTCCGCCGCGCTACTCGTATTTTCAATTAAAAATCGAGTATGACGTAAATACAGGGTGTAGGGGGATTACCTATGAAAACTTTACCGAAATGTAACGAAACAATTAAAATGTGTCCGTAATTTGAATTTGATGCGTAAGCTTTACCCCCCCAAGATTTTAGCGATGCTTCTCCTCTTTTCACTCATGGAGGACTTTTAATATTTCAAAAGGTTTAGTTAGATGATTGGGTTTGTTTAACCTCCTCCGCAACATCTAAGGTCGTATGACGGAGGGGACCTAAAGCTTTACGTGGGATTCGAACCACGGGTCGCTACATAATCCGAAGGCTGAGGACGGTCTCCCATCCCACCCACCCACACCCAGTGTCGCTTAACTTCGCTGATCAACGGGAAGCGGTGTTACGACATTGGCTACGAAGTAGCCCTTTCGAGGCTAAGGATATTGCGAGTAACTCGGTGATATATGATACAAAAAATACGAAAGGATGAAGAGAAACTTCTTAAAAATTTTTACATTGATAATCCCCTGAAGCAGAATTGAAATAAACTTCAAAAGTACCTGAGAGGATGCCTCCTTAATTAGGAACTCGTAATATATATATATATATATATATAATATATATATATATATATATATATATATATATATATAATATATATATATTTATTTAAATATATATATATAATATAATGTTTTGTGTTGTATATGTATGTATGTATATATATATATATTATATATATATATATATATTATATATATATATATCTATATATATATATATATCTATATATATATCTATATAGGGTGTCACGACGAAATGTCATAACTTCGGGAGCTTATAGCTGAGGTCATTTCCAGTCAAAAACTTCATATGAACATAGGTCCGATTCTTAACGGTTATGGATGTTTGAATGTTTAAAAATAAACGAACATATAGCTGCTAAAGTTTTTATTCATGAATTTACACTAACTGTTCAAAATGACTACCCTCGGCCTCAATACACATCGCGGCTCGTCTGTGAATCGCGCGTGTAGCTCGCATTAGTTCATTACGATTGTCTTTTATGAGAGCTGCAGCATCCAAAATGCGACGGAGCAATGCATCTCGTGTTTCCACTTTTCTCTGGTACACCGGCTCTTCCATGCGCCCCCACGGATAAAAATCTAGCGGGATTAAGTCCGGAGACCTGGGTGGCCAATTTTGTACACCACCACGACCGATCCATCGACTAGTGAAGCGATCATCGAGATGCGTTCTCACTGCACGGCTAAAATGGGGAGGAGCTCCGTCTTGCTGGAAGTACATACGCAATCGTGTTGCCAAAGGTACATCATCTAACAGTGGCGGCAGTTTGTCTTGCAGAAATGGTAGATGAATGTCACGTGTAAGACCACCTTCTAAGATAAACGGACCAATCGACTGACCGTAGAGAATACCACACCACACATTGACGCTGAACCGATGTTGAAAATTACTTTCCACAATGGCATGAGGATTCATTTCTGACCACACGTGTGAATTGCGAGTGTTGTTGACACCGTCGCGGCCCGCGGGTAAATTGAGCCTCATCACAGAGCGAGACGTATCGATGCAATTGTCGATCGGCATTGAGTCAATTACAAAAATCCAGCCGTTGGGCACGATCCCCAGGTTGGAGTTGCTGAATGTGCTGTACGTGGTATGGATACATGCCTTCTTCGTGTAACTTTCTACATACTCTCGTTTGAGGAACTCTTAAGACCTGGCAATCCTTCGTGTACTAACATGAAGACTCCGCTGTACCATCTGAATAATGTTTTCTTGTTCAGCCACATCTTGTTGTACCAACGCTCAGATAAAACAGTAACGCTAGGAAATGAACTGCTCTCTCATAATCTCCGGAAAACGTTGCTAAACACACGTCGATCCGGAATTCTTCGATTTAGAAGAAGTCGCTGGTATTCAGCGACAGCAGCAGTAGTATTTCCATCGCAAAATCCGTAAACATACACCATATCGGCATTTGAAAATGTAAAAGGCGTACTGAACGCGCAAAACATCAACTGCACGCTGTGAAACACAACACACTACTGCGTAGTTAGTTCGGTTTGGTAAGTAACTCAATTCTGTTCAAGGTCACGCATGCGCATGCTTGAAATTCAAACAGCCATTAGCTCCATAGCCATTAAGAATCGGACCTATGTTCATATCAAGTTTTTGACTGGGAATGACCTCAGCTATAAGCTCCCGAAGTTATGACATTTCGTCGTGACTCACCCTGGATACGAGTTCCTAATTAAGGAGGCATCCTCTCAGGTACGAGTAATATATATATATTAGGGCGTCCCAAAAAAATGTATACACACTTTAAATAATTATAAAGGCAATGTTTATTAAAATACATTTCATTTTCAAAATGTAATAGAATCTACAGACATTATTTAATTGTTTTGTCAACGCCTGTTTTCAAAACTGACGTCCGTTCTGGTCCAGGCACTGCTGATAACGCGAAGCAATGGAATCGCAAAATCACGAACATTTCGTTTGGTATTTGTGTGCATTCTCGTTCAATAGCTGCTCTCAATTCAGCGACTGTTGCAGGTTTTATAGCGTAGACTTTGTCTTTTAAGTATCCCCATAAAAAAAAGTCTAGTGGTGTGAGGTCTGGTGAACGCGGAGGGTATCTCGAAACCCTTCGTCCACATCCACATCCACATCCACATCCACATCGTGCCAAGTACCACTCGCAATACTCCACTCTTCGGTCCGGATCATCTTCATTAATAGCATGGACTAATCTTGGAATGTAACTTTTCCATCGACAGCGCTTCAAAATGCGTTGGACAGACGATTCTGAAATTCCTACCTCACGACTCGCTTGCCGCACAGATTTTCTTGGACTTTGGTGATAGGTTTCCAGTACTCTTTCTTGCTTTGTGTGGCTTGTCGATGTCCGTGGTCTTCCGGAACGCTTCTTGTGGACATTCTGAACAGTTCCATCGGCTTCAAACTTATCTCTAATTCGAGTGATGGTAAGTCGCGTTGGTGGATCTGTTTGAAACTCCCTCCTAAACTGTCTTTGCACTTCAACTGCGTTTTCACACTTCCAGTAGCATTTTAGAATGAATTTCCTTTGTTCAAAGCTTAGTCTGACTGCCATTATTAATTCTAATGGGTTTAACTTGGAAAGAAAGAAACATCAATTGAGCTATCAGTTGTTAAAGTGTGTATACATTTTTTTGGGACGCCCTGTATATATATATATATATATATATATATATATATATATATATATATATATATATATATATATATATATATATATCTATATATAATACCGTGCAAAAGTGAGAGACCACTGCCGATCTGATAACTATTAGATAATCTGTCGTATGAAAATTGGTTTTGATATTAAAATACAAATTAACTAGAACCAGTGGTTCATATGAACGTATAAGAAGTTATTATTTAAGTGTATAAAGTTGTATAACTGGATGACCCTGCATAAATTGAACTTGAGGGTTGATTCATTATATTACTTATAACGCATGTGCTTAAAGATCTAGCGAACTATTACTGATGGATCTGCAGTAAATGCTCCTAAGCTATTGTTATATCGTTATTTACAATTAAAAGTATTGACATATTCACTTAAATTCTGAAAAACAAATTTAGCCAAAACGTGTCTCATTATAATCCTAATTCATGCTTTTTTTTTTCTTTCACAGGCTTAAGAAATGATGAAAAGTACTATATCTGATGAGATTAGATATAAAATAATACATGTGCATGGTGAGGCATTTGGTACAAGTGAATCTACAGGCATTTCTAAAACTGGTGTAAAAAAAAAAACCTTCGGTCGTCACAGAACAAATGGGACCCAGCTGATTGTCCTAGATCAGGGAGGCCCTCTAAGCTTTCTCCATCTGATGTACGATATCTAAAGATTACTTCCCTTCGAGACAGACGCAAATCCAGCACTTCACTCGCAGCAGATCTCGAAAAAACAACGGGTGTCTCGATTGATCCCTCTACTGTACGAAGGAAGCTTAACTCATTTGGTCTCAGATGTCCAATACTTGTGTTCCAAAGGATATTTTCTTCTTTTCTCTTTATTTCCATTCCTTAAAAGTGACACTTTTTGCTGCAACACGTCCTTTAAGACCTACCGAGTTGTTTACATTTTAATGTAAAATATCAGAATTTGAAGGAAAAATGCAAAAGCTTTCGTACATTTACTTACAAAATTATTGAATATTATCTCTACCTTTTGCTTAAATGACTGCAATGATTCGTTTTGGGTATTTTTCTACGAGGTTTCGACATCTCTCGGAAGAAATTTTAGCCCATTCTTTCGAAGAAAATTGTCGCGACTCATTCAGATTCGAAGGGTTTCTCTTGCGGACACCTTTTTTTTCAAATCTAACCATAAATTCTCGATTAAATTGAGATCTGAGCTTTGATTGGGCCACTCGAGAAGTTTAAAATTCTTTTGTTCCTCTCCTCCATAGTGCTCTTACTTTTATGTTTTGGATCATTATCTTGTTGCAGTACCCAATTGCGACCCATTCGCAACTCCCGAACTGAAGGCAATACATTTTCTAAAATTTCCTGGTATTTCTTCGAATTAAAGATTTCATTGATGACGACAAGCTTTCCTGGACCAGAAAAACTAAAGCATCCTCAAACAAGCAAACTACCACCACCATCTTTAACCGTAGGAAGGATTTTTTTTTTTTTCGAATGCGGTATTTGATTTTCGCCAAACGTACCGTTCCTTTGTTCCTGAATAATTTAATTTTGGTCTCGTCTGTCCAGAAACTTTCTTCCAGAATACAAATCCATCATTTTGGTGATCTTTGGTATACTTTAAACGAGCTTCTTTGTGCACTTTTCGTAGCAAAGATTTTCTTAGGATCGCCTGCATGGAAGAGTTGAACTTTCTTAATGTACGACGTACAGTGGAGGGATGTACATCAATCTTAGACAGTCTTAATGTTTGGTAAATATTACTTGCAGTCGCTCGTGAATTCGCAGCAGCCATTCTTTCAATCCGTCTGGCTGTACATTCTGAAATCTTGCAAGGTCGTCCACACCTTATTGGAGTTTTGATTGTTTAAAAGCCTTTCCATTTCTTTATAACTGCAGCAACCGTCGTACCTTGAATTCGAAGTTTTTATCCCATCTTCCTATAACTCTTTCCAGACTCGTGCGCAGTAATAACGGGTCCCTTAAGATCTGTAGATAGCTTTTTACCACGATGGCATATTGCTTACTAATGGTTTGTACAGTCATCCGTCTTCCATGAAGATTCACAGAGAAAATTCTAGAAATCGGAATTGCCAACAGTCTCTAATCGGTAAACAGCCAACTTTCTCCTAATTCTACTGACTATCCAAAATTATTTGACTACCTGATTTCCAAAGTGGAATATATTCTATTTCGCTCTCCCTCTGCAGAAATATCCATTTTAGGAGATTTCAATGTTCACCCACTACCTTTGGCTTTCCTCTCATTTCACTAGCATCCCTGGTGAACTAGCTTACAACTCTTCTATCTTGAATGACCTAAAGCAGATTGTACAGCACCGTACTCGTATCTCCGATCGTCTTGGAGATGGACCCAACATTCTGGATTTATTTCTCGCCTCTCATCCTTTTTCTTACTCTTTCAAACTTTTTTTCTCCGTTGGACTACTACTACTACTACTACAATAGCTGCGGTTATAGATAGCCACTTTTCTTCTCCTAAAGTTATTAACACTGGTGTTCCTAAGGGTTCTCTCGTGTCACCCACTCTTTTCCTTTTACTTATCAATAATCTATTAAGTCTCAATTCCTGTCGTATGCACTATTATGCCGATGATTCCACTCTTCACTTCTCCACCCACTTCACAAAGCGTCCCTCTCAACAGTCACTCCATTCCTCGCGAAGGACGGCTATGGTACACCTGACATCTGATCTTTCCGCGATCTCTAATTGGGGCAAAGAAAACCTTGGGGGGCTTCCAATGCCTCAAAAACTCAGTTCCTCCATCCGTCTACTCGTCACAATCTCCCATACGACTCTATCCCCTTACTTTCAACAATACACAATTCAGTCTTTTTTTCTCTCAACATTCTTGACGTTTTCCTTTAAAGATCACGAATACTCTTTCCAAAACAGCTTCTAAGAGGTTAGGTGTGCCGTACCGCCTCCACAGTTTCTTCACCCCAACTCAGTTGCTGTCTTTGTACGGGGGTTTTGTCCGCCCCTTTATGGAGTACGTTTCTCATGACGTGTGGGTGGCTCAACCCGCACAGGCCTACTTGACTGGATGGAATCAAAGGCTTTTCGTCTCGCCAATGTCCCGCCTCTCATTGTCTCTCTCTCTCCGCCACAATGTTGCCTTATTCTCTCTCTACTATCGCTATTATTACGGACACTGCTCTTCCGAACACTCTAACTGCATGCCTCATCTTTTAAGGAGAGCACGCCGCACCAGACTCGCGACACACTTATTCCTTTTCTGTCCAACTCTCTAACGCAAAGGGTTGATCGGTATTTTCACTTTTTCATTTACTCAATTGGTGAACTCTGGAACAGTCTTCCCCAATCCATCTTTCCCCCAGTGTATGACTTTTAATCTATTAAACGCAGTGTCCAGGCATCTCGAAAACCCTGGACCTTGATTTTGGCTATCTTCTCGTTCTATGGGGCGGCGTTTTTGCGGGCATTGCCCTGCCCTTCCTTCCTGCATAAAAAAAAAAAAACTTAGAAAAATTTTAAATTCTTTGAGCCTCAGGTGGACACAGTCTTGAATAATTCTGTAAAATAAATATACGAAAAC
>JAJOZX010010647.1:12500-135324 GCA_023014485.1 Bathynomus jamesi | reverse complement strand
AACGTGGAATCCGAACCAAGGGTCACTAGTCGCTACTCATCCAAATACACTACCTAGCCCTAAACCCAACGTCGCTTAACCTGGTTGATATAGCGTGAAGGGTTGTCGCACGTATACCGTGAAGTTGTACGGAAATAAACGTGGAATGGAAGCAGAACCTACTGTAAAGGTTTGAGGCCGAAAAAATAAAAAACAACAACTTATATATAAAGATGCTAATATTTGAATAAATAATAAATTATTATTATTATTTTCATGTTTTTTAAAATTTAATTCACTTATAAAATTAATTTATTTAATTTATCCTTTAAAAGACAGTTTTTATGTTTATTATTAAAATTATCCAGTATGAAAAGTTCACTAATTTTTCCTTGTATCGCCTACACCAGGGGTATCCAACAGAATTCTAGTTATGCGCCACATGTGTGGCGATCAGCGGGCTTAAATTTGCCACATAGTGAAACTGTGTGTATTAACACGTTAGAAATGGAAGAAAAAAGGACATATAAAAGGAAAACGTTAATACAACAATGATATATACTCGTATGTTTAGGATAAACTTTATTGTAAAAACATTAATAATGTTAAAAATTACAGCAATGCAATGAGCTATAGTAAAAAATTCAGAAGCTTGGCAGTCTTTATCTTGCGCTAGCCGGGTGAAATCAGGCATAATATTTTCACTTATTGAACATCTGAGCTCTGCCTCTAAATTGGCATCGAACAAATTAGAGCGATACTTTGACTTCGGGTAACTTATTACAGAAAATGTGGATTCACAATGGTAAGTTGAGCCAAAGATCGAAAACAATCTCGCAATACCTGACTGCAACACCACGAACTTGTTTTCTCCCAGAAGCCGAGTCCAAAACTGGACGACGGATTCTTTTCTTTGTGGCTGGACCATTTTGTTTTGAAGCGAAAGGACATCCATTTCTAAATGACGTCTTTCCAAATGAAATAGGTTGGCAAGTTCCGTCTTTTTTTGCGCACTAAAAATGTCAAAATGCAAAGGATCTTTCATGAACTCAAAAGCCATTCGCCACATGTGTCGATTGGCGAGCGTGTCGGATACCCCTGGTCTATACCTTTCCTTAACTACTTTCGGTTTTCTCCAGAATGAAAATCAAGTTAGTGAAAAGGGGAAAAAGCAGAAAGTAAAGCGTACACATCCATTCACGCAGGCGCCCTGGTAGATCAGCGCATCTCTCCCCCCCACCAACACACCACGGCAAAGTTCCACAAATCTTTTCCATTCCAACCACTTCTCGTGCATCAACCAGATCAAGTCCACGCTTACTCATCAAATCTTTCACCATATCCATCCATCATCTTCTCAGCCTTCCTCTCCTTATTTTACCTTCGCAAACACTTTTATACACTCTCTTTACAACTTAACACACTTTCCTCAATTTTCACTTCCACTGACTTCTGAACACCACATCTTTCTAGAACCACACGATTTCTTTCTCTGCTAATCCGACGCGTACGCCACACATACTTCTCAGGTTATCCATCTCAACCGCTCCTACTCTTGACTTCTCACTTTCATGTCATGTCAATGTTTCGCACCCATACGAAAATGTTGACACTAACACAATTTTACGTAAACATCTCACATCATTTCGATCCAGATTTACAAAAGCATAAATTATTATTGGTGCACATCAATCTGGATTCGGATTTGATTCCATTCATTTACGCTTATACGAAAATATGAATATGAAAAATGTAAATGAAAATGAACAACTTTATCGTCAGACCATTCATAGTTCATATGATGAATAATGATAATAAAAATTAAAAGGCCAAAAATATACTAAAACTAAAACATTAGAAATAATAGGAATAAAAATACAAGCAATGAAGAGTAGCAGTGACAATGTTAAATGAAGCTACAGACAAACATTTTCATATCATAAGCCCCATCATTTAGAAGACAGTGATGAACAGCTTGGACAATCGGGTTGGCTGATTTTCTTAAAATTCTTTACATTAGACTGTAATGAGCGCGTCTTGTTACCTCAAGAACGTTTGATAGTCCGGTTTCACGGACTCAGTCTCGCCCAAAACCATAAAAATGACAGTAAGATCACCAAAATATCTCCACGACTGCCCGGGATATGGGATATTCCTTATTTCGGGGGGCGTTTGACCTCCAATGACCTTGAGTATTGACGAATGTGGGTCAAAACGACTCCAAAAGTATCTGCAACCCCTCCAGATCGACTCATCATCCTAAAAACCCCTAGAAATGACACCAAGATCATCAAAATTCATCAAGTATTGACCAGGATATGGGATTTTTCAGTTTCGCCGGCCATCTTGGAAAATGGCGGCCATATTGAAAAAGCCAAGCGGGGGTCAGGTGTACACCCGATGGATTCTTGAATGGGGTGGTATACGCTTTCAAAATATGTAAAAATTTGCTTCATAACAAACAATGCAGGGTTCCAGTAAAATCAGGGTCTGTGCTACCGGACTATGAGACATTGTGGTCAGAAACATTTGCGAAGCTGAACATCTTATCCGTCATATGACCTTAGATGTTGCGAAGGAGGTTAAACAACCCCAATTAAAAAAAAATATATATATACATACATACTGTATATTGTTAATATTATTTGCCTGTATGTCCTCATTTGAGTCTTACTTCCTTTTATACCAACTTCGTTTCATCTACTTGAATCGAAATGATGACAACCTTTCGCATGAATACTTAATATGCACAAAGCGAACGTCTCGCTTTCTATTATTCAAACTACTCGTCGCTGAAAGCATTTCTCGGACCGAATTTTGTCTCATAAATCGACAAATTGCGACTTGTCTCGTTTCCAAATGACTTTTCATTTTTTCTGTATTTCTTACGTTAATTGAAATTCAGCTCAGCGAATTTCATTTGGAACAAATAAAAATTGTTTTAGAAGCGGTTCTGCCAATTACAGCACATCATTATGCCTCTACCAAATTGCTAATTTAATAATAAACTTTTTATGCCTTATCATCTTTAAAAAATATTAAAAAAAAAAAGTTGGACTATTTTAATATGAAAAAAGTTTCTTTAATTCAAAGTTTTTATGCGAAATATTAATTTTTGAAATTTTAATATTATAATTGTTTTAGTTTAAAAATAATGTAATTTTTTTAATTTTCTTTTAAAAATCAAGTTTTTAAATGCAAATATAATTTTTATTTTAATCTAAGCGAAATTTGTTTAGTAAAATTGTGACGAAAACTATAGATGCCCATTTTGTCAAACATACCCATAACTCCAGGTGGTATTGTATATCGTGTAATAATAATAATAATAATAATAATAATAATAATAATAAAAATAACAATTCAGAAGGGTCTGAAATTAGCATAACGCTCAGGCCAACTAATGTGACACATTACTCTAATTCCTGTATTTTTATTAACAGCATTATCGGGATTCGAACGCTCGACCTCAGTGTCTTCACGTTAAACTTTAAAGTTTAACATTAAAGATCCTCCTGAAAAAAATGTATTTACAATTGTCAGATTAACATGCAAATGTAATCATTTCACGTCTTGAGGATGTAGCATGATTGCCAACGTGTTCAATAAGGAATTAAAATTACTTTACAATTTTGAACCCCCAAAACCCCCATAAATTCGAAACAAATGCTAAATAGACCAGTATAAAGATCTTTCCATTGGTTGATAAAAAGACTCAGCTCTGTTTAAGGAGAGTGCCAATTAATGTAACGCCTGCCAAAATTCATGGAGTTACACGGAAAACAGACTTCCCGCAATCTTCTATACATAGAAATATTATCTTCTTTGCTTCAAATCATTCATAAAAGAAGTTTTGGAGACAATTTCTTCTATCTAAAGAAGTTATGTATCATTAAAAGACGTTAGCATATCATCTGACAAGAAGAAGCTTTGATACCCAAAAGAAGGAAAAATTTCACGTAAAATACAACCCTCAAAAAGAAGTTATCAGTTCTAAATTAGAAGGTTTTATTTTAGGTGTAATTTGTCAATCAATCTTTGATTCATTTCTTTAATAACCAAATTTACTTAAAATCGCCCAAACGTTTAGACCCATAAAAGCCGAAAATACTGGGTGATCCAGATAAATGGGACCCATAAAAAAAAGCCAAATATTCTTAATATTTAATTCCTTTCATAAAAACTATATATCATTCGAAAGAGTAGAGTTACAAGTTTATTATGAAATATTTATTTTTTAAAAATGACTCCTTTCAAATGTGCTCCATTAGTTGCCAAGCATTCCAGTGTTCTCGCTTGTAAGTTCTGTATCACTTTTGCAAGAGTGTGCGGTGGTATGGCCTGTATCTCATTTGTGATGGCGGCCTTCAATTCTTGCAAGGTCGTTGGGTTATTTCTGTAGACCCTACTCTTTAAATATCCCCAGAGATAATAATCTAAGGGAGAAAAATCCGGAGACCTTGCGGGCCATTCAACGTCTCCAAATCTTGAGATTAACTCGCCTGGAAACGTTTGACGCAAAACTGCCATGCAGTTCCTCGTGGTATGGCAGGTAGCTCCGTCTTGTTGGAACCAGTGGTTTTCTAGACAAAGATCTCTTAATTTAGGAATAAGGAAATCGGTCAACATTTTTTCGTAGCGATCACCATTTACAGTGACCGTGTTTCCGGTGGAATCCTCGAAAAAGTACGGCCCTATGATCTGAGATGCAGTAAGACCACACCAAACAGTTACACGCTGACTATGCAACGGGACTTCGGTAATATTCAATGGATTTTCTTTTGCCCAGAAACGACAATTTTGTTTGTTTACAGTTCCATTCAAGTGAAAATGGGCTTCGTCTGAAATAATCAAAGTTGCTAGAAAATTGGTGGTGTCATTTACCTTCTGTTGGATCCATTGACAGAATTGTCGTCTTCGTGCGAAATCTCCATCGTTTAGTTGTTGCACTGTTTGAATTTTATATGGAAAGAGCATTAAATTTTGCTTGAATATACGGTGTGTTGTTCCATATCCAACTCCTAACAGCTGAGAAGCACATCTGATGCTTATGTTAGGATTATCCTGTACAATTTCATGAGTTCTGTTAATGATCTCGTCTATCCTTGCTGTGCGCACTCTTCCAGTTGGTTTTCTTTTTCCAATGCTGCCAGTTAGGGAAAAATTTATGACACACCGACGGATTACTTTCTTAGAAGGTGATTTTGACATTTGAAAATTTGTCTTGAAAGATCTTTGAGCTGAAACTACACTTCTTCCATGCTCATAATATTGCTCAGTTATGAAACGCAGCTGTTCCACAGTCCATGCAGTCATCTTGAAGGGTTAGTTTTAACTAACACTTTTATTTTGTTTTGTATCTTATCTTGTCTTGTATTGTCAAAACCTATACAATCCTGTACAAACTTGTAACTATCCTCTTTCGAATGATGCGTATGATTTTATAAAAGGACTTATACTTTAAGAGTTACAGGGGTTTCTTTTGGGTCCCATTTCTCTGGATCACCCTTTAGATTGTTTGCGACCAATCGTGGGTATATAATATATTGTGGGCTAAACAACTCCTAAATGTAAATAACTGTTAATACTTGTAAATTATCGTTATTTTGCTTGGAATAGTGTCGTTAGTTTTTCGCGTATAACCTTCGACTCCGCTTAGTTTGCTCAACTTTATTTGAATGTTAAATAGCGTTAAAGAAATTTTACAGTTGAATTTGTGAAAGATTATTGCTTCAAGTAAATTATTACATTTTAATGATGAAATTTGAAGAAATTCTAATCCTTCGTAGTTAAAAAATTCGTCTACGAATCTGATTAACAGCGAATTAAACATTTTTAAGATTCTTCTTGTTGTTATATTATTTCGCCGTTATTTGAACTAAAATTTATAATCATCATTCGCTATAGTAAACAAAAAGTAGAGCTTTGGACCGACATAGTGTGAGTCGTCAGCTTCAAATCAAACACCATTATTGGATGGTAATTTCTGTGAAGCCAAAATTATTAAAGTTCTTAAGTTTAAGAAAATGTACAAACTTCAGACGTATGATTAAGAGCCCAGTAAAGCCTAAAGCTTAAGGGCCAAATTAAATAAAATAAATAGTCCAGCTTCACAATTATTTATATCATTGTAAATAGTAAAACCAATGTATTATTTTATTATTAATAAAGATTATTCACTTCAATTCAATTCAATTCAAAATGGGTGCTATATAGTGGATTAAGATTATTTTTAAGGAAGTATTTCAGCCAAAGTTGGACCCCTGTCATCAGAAACCATGTTGCCATAACAATCTACAAATTCTCAGAAAAGCAGAGAACATTAATATATGATAATGATGATAATGATAATGATAATAGTAATTTATAATGTTAATATATATATATATATACAGAGAGAGAGAGAGAGAGAGAGAGAGAGAGAGAGAGAGAGACTATGTGTGTAACTGCTTTCTTATGTATTCCTATTTATGATTTCTATTAAATACCAATACATTAAAACTCTAATTTTGTTTAGTGTAAATGTCTTGTTTACGCCCCTTTTTCGCTTTAAATAATATAGGAAAAAGCGTCGATATTATAAGCGAAGAAGAAGAAGAGACACGCAAACAAGCAAATGAAGTTTCGAGGATAAAGTGTGCGTCTATTTTAAGGAAAAATTGTTTCCTTAATCGAAACTGTTGGCAGTTGGTTCCAGAAGGTGAAAGAAGGTGAAAGAAGGTGAAAGAACGTGAAAGAGGTAAAAGAAGTGCAAAAAATTGTAAACAATTTTAGCAGTTGTAAAATGTTTTTATTGAGTATTTGTAAGTACAGTTTTAAGGTAATGTTTCGGGGTGAGGGGCAGGGGGAGGTAGGGGTTGTTTAATCTCTTTTGTAACGGCAAATGGCAAGTGCTATATTAGTGAAGGGACCTACAGTTTTACGTAGGATCTGAACCAAGGGTCGCTATATTATCTAGACGCAAAGGAAGGTCACCCATCCTACTACTACTACTACTACCCAGATCGAATGTCGCTTAAGTTCCTTGATCTACGGGAAGCGTTTATGCGACATGGCCACGACGCAGCCCTTTGGGCATAACGAAAACACGTAAATTATTTAAATTGTAAAAAAAATGCCCCTCGGGGCATTGGTTTCTGCGCGTATGTAGGAGAATTACGACTTCTGATCGAGTGAGGACCATGGTGTAGTGGTCATCATATCTGACCGGCAATCTGAAGATCCCGGGTTCGATTCCCGGTGGTTACCTCATTTTTTCATTTGTTCGTTCTCCCTCCTCATCTTGCGCGGAATGTTCTCCTATACAAGCGTCGTTCTTTACGTTGATACATATATATATATATATATATATATATAATTATAGGCATATATGCTTTCATACACATTCCGTATTATAATTTATATAAATAATAATTCGGATACATTTTAATATCGTTTATTTTAAATTTCTTCTCTTCCTTTTCCTTTGGCTCTAAATAATAGAGGAAAAAATGTCGACGTTATTAACCAAAAGACACGTAGTCGAGCGTTCGAAGCAACGAGGATCAAGGAAAAAATTAGAGGAAAATGCGCGTAGTAAAATCTTGTTTCCAAAGATGAAAGAAGTGTAGAAAACTGTAAAGAATAAGGCTATGTTTGTATTTGATTATTTCTATGTTTTAAACTTACTGTATGTTTGTGGATTGTTTAACCTTTTTCGTAATGGTAAAGGATATATGACGGCTTTAAGTACGATCCGAAACAAGGGTCGCTATATCATTTGCACGCAGATGACGATAACCCATTCAAGTTTTTCCGACATGATCACAACGTAACCCTTGTAAGTATAAAGAAAACACGTAATATATATATATATATATATATATATATATATATATATATATATATATATATATATATATATATATATATATATATATATATATATAAGGGATGGGGAACTGATAAGAACATGAGTTCGATTGGATTTCAGTTTCTGTCGAAATTAAATATTTCGAATTTCGATTTCAGTTTTAGATTTTGATTTGGTTTCGTTTTTTTTCGATATCAATTTTATATCGATATTATGGCTACTCACATATTTAGTACCCATAAAGGCCTTATCATGAATGCCTTCCTTTACAGATGTTATGCGAATAGTGTAAGAATTTCCTACTCGGTTACTTAAAGCCTGTACAGTGTACAGGGAGGAATTTTTTGTCAATTAGCCTTTAAAGGCTTATCAAAAATGTTATATTATGAAAAGTTTATCGTTCGTTTTGGAAAATTTTACGAGCAAAAATCAGTGGTGTAGGACTCGAGACCGGTCTCGAGACCTTTTTTCTGGTCTCGGTCTCAGTCTCAGGTGCTTAGGTCTCGGTCTTGGTCTCAGCCATGGTGGTCTCGACTACATCATTGGTAAAAAGATTAGTTTAACTCCAACATATAATGTAAAACATCAAAGAATTTGAGGAAAGTAAAAAAAAAAGTTAAAATGAAAAGTTTTCGTACATTTATTTTTTCATACAACTGTCATTTGGATGCAGAGGACGGTTTCCAATCCAACTACTCTCTAGACCAGTGGTGGGCACACTTTTCAGTCTCGAGGGCGACTTTCAATCTAGAAATTTACCGACGGGTTAATAATAATATATGATATCACGTTTATATATATATATAATTTAGAAATATCTTATAAAAGGACATCCGTTGAGGTAAAGCAGGGGTCACCAACCTGGGCGGTAGCGTCCATTAGGGGGCTCACATTAAAGGTAATTAAACATTTATTTCATTATTTATTTTATCGATTATGTTGATTTATTCTTTTTGATCTAAGGTGGGCGATAAGCTTTTTTATTTTCAAAAAATCGTAAAAGTGGGCGGTGAACAAAAAAAAGGTTGATGACTCCTGAGGTAAAGCAAAAATATAAAGAATAAGATAATTTTAATGCTTAAATTCCAAATTAACAATTATATATTTATTCATTTTGATAAATTCAAACATTTAGGTTGCTTCTGATCAGCCAGTAATTTATAATTTGGCGTGTAAGTCGAGGGCGACTCCAAACCTTCCCGAGGGCGACCGAATGCCCACCCCTGCGCTAGACCAAGGCTTCCTAACCTTTATCATATGCGACCCCGAAAACCATGTTCACACAATTCACGACCCCCAAACACTGGTCTAAGTTCGACAAACTCCCCAAAAGTTATTATATATATATATATATATATGAAAATTATTTCACGAAGGTAACACGTGAAAAATATTTATGATGAATAAAACCACGAAGGAAAGGAAACACAAAATGGTGCTCAAGCGCTTTCGTCTAATGACATCCTCAGGAGAGTGTTCCTGAGGATGTCATTAGACGAAAGCGCTTGAGCACCATTTTGTGTTTCCTTTCCTTCGTGGTTTTATTCATCATATATATATATATATATATATATATACTGTATATGCTGCAAACCCACAAGGAAAAAGAAAAACGATTCCAAGGCCTTTCGTGTATTCAGAGCTACACCTCGTCAGGGAATTCCCTGACGATTCCCTGACGAGGTGTAGCTCTGAATACACGAAAGGCCTTGGAATCGTTTTTCTTTTTCCTTGCGGATTTGCAGCATTCATTCATTTCACGTGTTTAATTGTGAAATTCATCCCATATATACAGGGTGGGCGGAAAGTAGCTCCCTATTTTGGATTGGTAAAAAAATACGTATATTATTCATTTATTTCAGAAAAAATAATATGAAAAGGTAGGCATACATGGTAGGTTTTCTCTAAAATTCAATGTGGGCTCCAACTCTTTCCACCAGCTTCTGGAGCCGCCCAGGAATGGCGTCCACTGACTTTAGCAGGAACTCCGGCGGGATGGAGGACATGACTTCCCGAATTCGGTCCTCCAGTTCTTCCAATGTCGTCGGTTTGGTGCGGTAGACTTCTTCCTTTACCCACCCCCAAAGAAAGAAGTCGCACGGTTACCGCTGAAAAACGGCAGAATCGGTTCAGTGTAACGGTGTGGTGTGGTATGACCTCAGATCAGGTTGTGGGCCCGTTCCTTCTGCGCAACACCATGAATGCTGAGCGGTACCTTGCTATGTTGCGAAACGAGGTCTGGCCGGTTGTCAGCACATGGGAGAACATCGACGATCTGATATTTATACAAGATGGCGCCCCTCCGCACTTCGCTCTTGTTGTCCGTGAGTGGCTGGATGCCCACTTCCCTGGGCGTTGGATGGGTCGTCGTGGTCCACATCAATGGCCAGCCAGGAGCCCCGACTTGACACCGTGCGACTTCTTTCTTTGGGGGTGGGTAAAGGAAGAAGTCTACCGCACCAAACCGAGGACATTGGAAGAACTGGAGGACCGAATTCGGGAAATCATGTCCTCCATCCCGCTGGAGTTCCTGCTAAAGTCAGTGGACGCCATCCCTGGGCGGCTCCAGAAGCTGGTGGAAAGAGTTGGAGCCCACATTGAATTTTAGAGAAAACCTACCATGTATGCCTACCTTTTCATATTATTTCTTCTGAAATAAATGGATAATATACGTATTTTTTTTACCAATCCAAAATAGGGAGCTACTTTCCGCCCACCCTGTATATATATATATATATATATATATATATATATATACAGACACACACACACACACACACTTCATAAGCACAGCTTTTATTATGCGCGGAAAAGGCCCGGATTTCAGCTGTTGTACGAAACTACATTCATGATTGATTACTGTGTTGTCGGGACGGCCGTAAGAAGAGAATTGAAAATAAAATTATCAGATCGGTTCGCCACCCCAAATATAATCCTCGCGACCCCAAGGTTGAGATGCCCTGCTCTAGACCTAGTGTTACGTAACTTCGGTGATCGATAGAAACCGGTATTACGATACTGGTCACGACGTTCCTGTTTCGGAAGTACAGTATATATATCTAAGTTTAAACGTTATAGAAACACTTCTAGAAATTAGTTTAGAGTTATAACTGACATGGTCTTTTTACTGCAACATTTTATCTACTGTAGCATTACACCTAAAAATTTCATTATATTACATTACATTCTTTTACAACGAGTTTTCCAACATTCAAGTTAAGATACACATTTCTTTTGTTAATAAATATTTTGAGGTTGATTTTATTATTGGTATTTATAAAGAGGTTATTTGAGGTCATAGGGAGTGTTACAGAACCAGATTTTAGCATTACTGAAATAAGCCTTAGGTTAATAATTTTTGCCAAGGTTACTGGTATTTTATCTTTGACAAGTTTAGTATAGGTACAGGAATGTTATGAATGTTTTTATTAATGCTGTTAAATTTTGGCTTTCTTCTTCTATTTGGGGGGGGGGCGGTATTTTGAGGACATTTGCCCTTGGCCCCTCTTTCTTGCAAACAAAAAAATTACCAATAACGTTCTGGACATGACTGGAAGTAGCAGAAACAAATGAAAATGAATTTTGCGAGCTGAGTACATGAAGTCTAATGGCAGTTGGTCATTATTTGGTAGTTCTGAGAGAAGCTTTAGATGTTATGTGGTTATTGATAGATTTTGCTATAGAAATATCATCAGTAATTATTATCGCCAACATTTAATATTTCTACTTAATTGTTCTTAAATCTGCTTTTGATAAAACTGTTCATAGTTGACCATATGTTCTTCATGTCTCATTTGTGCATAGAAAATCGTCTGTTATAATAATTATATTTTGAAATTTTGATTAATTTATTTAATTTATTTCTATACTGTGTGTAATGTACTTTAGGAATTATATTTTGTAATTACAATGTAAATAATAATTTGTCCCTATTTTTTATTGAATTAATAACAGCTGGAGTGACTCACGGTTTTGCAGTACTTTTGGGAGAAATTTTTCCTCAAATGAAAACAACTATTAAAAATATCAAACAGGGAGTCATAGAAGAATTTAAACATATGATCAATTCTCTTCGGCTCAACACAATCCAAGTGAGAGTTTTCTACAGCCTTAATAACCTAATAATTTTCTTTGTTAACCTCAGAAACTATTCTATATTCTGTAGTTCTGTAATTGTTTCTGTGTAACGTAGTTAGTAGTTAGGATAATGATCACTAATGATTGTAGTTATAACACCTGAATTTACAAGGGCATTACAGTTTATAAATATACGATAATATATTATCAATAGTTGATATTATCAATATTATCGATAGTATATTTCCAACAGTCGTATTATCAATTGTATTATCAGTGTAATTAGCATAGTTAAAGACGCAAGTAGACTTAGTAATAGTATGACTAAGAGAGAATGAAGTAATTTATTTATACTGATAATAACTATAACAGTATTAATTAAGTTATATATATATATATATATATATATATATATATATATATATATATATTATATATATATATATATATTAGGGATGCAAAGGGTAGCGATTTTACCGGGTAATCGGGTGCGGGTACCCGAAGCGTAATACCCGATCGGGTATTGAAGACGTTCCAAAGTTTGTTGGTTTAGTACCACGACTTATTAACTGTGTGCAGTTCAAGCACTTAGCTTTACTATTATCTAATTTATCAATGACAAAATAGTCCTAAACCATACTACGATTTGCCATTTTGAATGTTTTGTTAAAAAATATTATACAAAAAATATATCAAGAAAACCTGCCAAACAATAAAATTAAAATTAAATTAGAATTTGGTTTTTACTACCCGTACCCAATTGTTTAGCAATTACCCGATCGGGTCGGGTATCATCGAGTAGTACATTACCCGTTTGGGTACCCGTGACATCCCTAATATATATATATATATATATATATATATAATTATAACGGTCTCTGCCTTTTTTGTAGAGGAAAAGTCGCAAGTGAGTTACAGAGGATGGCATACAAGAAACAGTTTTATTGTCAGTATTTACGAGTACTTGCAGTAACGATTGTCATAATATCTAGCATTCTAATGATCATACAGGTAAATACACTTCTTTATTTCTATAGCAAACTTATTATAAATTAAACTTTACGAATGCAAAGTGTCATTTCATAAGATGTTTAACTCGTCATATTTTAATTTTATTGATTAACTTTTCAATATATGTAAAACAAAAGTAAAAGTTATGCCACAAAAATTAACATTTACACGAATAAGTAAGAATGACTATTATTGATTTCAGTATTCGAGCGAAACAAAGGATTGCAGCGAAGACAGTGAAGGAATTAAACACGAAATCAAATATAGAATAATGGGTCCCCTTGAGGCAGATGATGAGAAGTTAATCCAAATATTAAGAAGTAAATATATTAATGGCCCTTCTACAAAACCTTATAATTTTTCGAAGGACATTTCTTATATAATAACAAAGCATAAGTATTCGTGGTCATATATTTACTATTTTACTAAGAAGCCTTTCAAAATCAAACTGGAGGATTTTTTATCGAAGCCGGAGCATTGGATGGGGAGTATTTGTCTAATTCACTTTGGCTTGAAAAGGAATTAAATTGGACCGGATTACTAATTGAACCTGACCCGTATAACTATAAGGAACTTCTCACAAAGAACAGAAAAGCGTGGACATCTAATACGTGTCTTTCGTCTAAATCATATCCGAAACAGACTATTATGATCAGTTTAAGAAGGACAAGTTCTCTAATTGCACAGCGTAAGTGGGTTTATAGAGGGTCGAGTTATGAAGTAGGTTATACTTTCCCTCCAACTTTCGATAAGTTTTTGGCATCTTCTACTCCGACGTACGTCAGAGTTCAGTGTTTTCCTCTTTACTCGTATTTATTGGCTTTAAACAGAACGAAAGTTGATCTAATTTCTCTCGATATTCAAGGACCCGAAATGGAGGTCATACAAACATTCCCCTTCGATAAGATCCAAGTGAGAGCTTTTGTGGTTGAACATACAACCACTACAGTTTATGACAAAGAGTTTGTTCAGTATTTTCAAGACAAAGGATATAAGCTTATTGGGTGTGGGGTGGAACCCGACTATATTTTTATCTTAAGAAGTGAATTTAATGAACATACTTTTGAAGAAGTAACCCATTGTATAGGAGAGTAACTTACGTTTGGTGTAAAATTCCATTTTAAGAGTTATCCACTCTGCATCATGTTTTGAATAAATATTACTGAAATATAAAAATGCTAATTTCTTACGGCTTTATTGTAAAACTTTGCCATAGGATTCGAATATAATTAAGTATATTTATTTTGCTGAAACATTTGTAAGTTTGTTAAAAGTGAAAAGTTTTTAGTCCTGATTTTCATATTGGAAAGTAAACATGAGTGACGTAAACACGTAAGCACTGACGATTATGCACATTTTAATACTATAAGAAATTCATTTTATGGCATATTTTTGCACCTTTTTTCAGAATACATTTTTAGTACATGTTCTATTTACTGGTATTACCTATTTTACGGATGAATAACAAAATCTCTCTGGAAGATCATAGCCCCCTTAATCGAAACGTTCCTTTCAAAATATACTGTATTCCCGAGTTGTGAAAAAATTGTATCAGTTCCCCCTTATAATTAAGAACGTTTTCTTCCATGTTGGTGTGCAAAGAAAACGAATAAAGAAAAGGACATATTTTTATTTTTTGGTATTGTGTAGCTTTATATGGAGGGAAGTCCATCTCCCTATATCGATATTTTATAAAATACAATAATTTATACAATAATTTCTATAATACATTGTGCATATACCATGCGTAGAAAAGCTAGTGGCACACCAATTTATTTCCAATATCTGAAACCCAATTTTGGCATAACGACAAGAACATATTTGTAAACAGTCTGGTGATGAATCGCATATGCTACTGTCCTCTCATTTGGAGTAGATGTTCCTCAACTTCACTGAAAGAGTTTAAAAACACGCAAGATTTTGGAGTCAAAGTGGCGTGTGGATATGGGTAGGAAAACGGTCATGAAACTCCTTCTGGAGAAAAGTTAGGCTGGCGAAATATAAAGGTTGAAACTGCAGTTTGATATCTTCACATTTGCATACAGAGTTATGCACAATTCCCTTCCCTTTTGAAATACATCTGTGAACGTAGTAGAAAGAGAAAGGCTTGACCCATAATTTAAAAAGAAATAAATATCGTTTGTTTTTTTAGGTATTGAAAAGGAAAAGTTATCCATTCAACTGTGAATAATTTCCTAAAAAAATGTTTACTTCAATTATACAGGACTGGAGTTAGGTTATAAAATTTCTTTTTATGCGATTTGTATAATAAATGTAATAAACTTTGTAATTCATGACGAAAAATATTGAACACCCTGTATATTATATTTTATGAATAAAGTTTATTTATTATTTATGCAATGATTTATTTGGGCTCATTAAAATATTAATTATTATGCTTCGTAAATTATGGGCTACGTCTTGGCCACGTAGCAACATCGCTTCCTGGTAGATCGGTGAGGTTGAACAATATAGGATTTCTTCGGTAGTTTGATGAGTGACCGTTCTCTGCGTTCAGATGATGGTTCGGATCACACGTAAAGTTGTAGGTTTCTTTCTTAAATGACATATGCAATTACGAAGGAGGTTAGACAACTCCAAATATTATTATTCTTATTATTACTAGTACATTACCCGTCGCTTCGCTGACGGTTAGCTAAAGACCCGCCCTACGTGCGGGTAGTAAAACATATCCAAGTAGAGGGCCGGAATATTTTTTGTAGTTCGAAGGCTGTTATTAGCTAGGTTAATTGAATGGTTAGGTTAGGTTAGGTTAGGTTAGGTTGGTTGGTTAGGTTGGTTAGGTTGAGTCGTGATATTTTCGTTAAAGCCTAACCTAACCTAACTTAACCTAACCTAACTTAACCTAACCAATCGTCAAGGGCGTACAGTTGACCTAACCGGGCATTCAACACCCAGGTGCACAACCTCGGGACCTAATCAATATGTGTGTGAAGTTTTATGTTTGTAACTGTTTTCATTTTGGAGCTATGGCTGGAACAGACACACACACACACACACACACACACACACACACGCATGCACGCACACACGCACGCACGCACGCTGAAAGTGTGACGGACGGACAGCTCTCTTTTATATTATAGTAGAGGTTATTATTATTATTATTATTATTATCATCATTATTATTATTACTAATACTATAAATCACAACTCTTCTATAAGACGCATAACTTTGTAGAATCGTTACACGTTCTTGCTCATACACAGCGAATTATGCTGCTTCCTAATCACGTGGAGTATCTATAAAGGGTATTAAGATTCATATAAATTTGCACTTCAACATTTATTTGTGACTACATTTGTGAGTTAAATGGACGAAAAATCTGAAGGTAAACGTTTGATGAATACAAATCAGTGCAAATCAGCGTAAATCAGTAGGATATAATTACTGTATCTAACTTGTGTACAATTTACTCGAGTTTATAAAGGATTGTAGTACCAAATCATCGAATAGAGTCCCCTTCCGTCAGTTAAGGTTAGGTCATCGTTCAAAAGAGGCTCATGTAACCCTTAATAAGTATGACTCGGTGAGGCTGAAGTAGGATAAGTTTGGGTAGATTTAGGTTTATTTAATTAAATTAAAATCACTTTTGGACATTCGCTATTTAATTTTTTTTTTTTTTTTTTTTTTAATTCTTAGCATTGAACTTCATTTCAGTTAATTATTCGATGATAAAGAAAGATATAGTCTAAATATATAATAATAATAATAATAATAATAATAATAATAATAATTCAAAGTGTTTTCAACTTATTTTATAATAAATCTTGTTTGTAGCGGACTAACGACATCTGAGCAACAAAACCAAACAGTAAATTTGTTATTGTAGGTTAGAGGCTGAGTGAGGCTCCAGGGGTTCCCAAACTTTTACCACGAAGGACCCTTAAATATTAATTCCGTACAGACATAGACCCCCCACAAAAAAATTTATGAATTCAGTTACAAACTATAGTATATTTCATAAACATAGATAGCTTTTAGAAAGCTTTAGATAGCTTTTAAAAAGCTTAGAGACCCCCTGGAAGCTTCCTACAGACCCCTGGAGGTCTGTACAGACCACTTTGGGAATCCCTGGGCCACCGTTAGGTTAGACTAATCTAAGTTAAATTTGGGTTAAGTTAAATGAGTGTTTCAGAGTGTCGATTGTTTGGTCTTGTTGACGAAATGGGTATAGGTCCGTTTACAGTACATTTACATTTACAGTACATTTACCAACATACAAATAACGTGAATTTTGGATTTTCTACCACACAACCAACCGTTGTGCTAAAAGTAATGCATATAAGTGATTCCGAGAATCATTGCCGAGCACGTGATCCAACTTTCATTATCTGTTTCATTTCGTCAATCTGTGGACGATGATTTCAACGAGGAATGACACTGTTGAGATGAAAATACCTACAAAATGAAAATCCAAAATTATATAATATAAGGTTTATAACACAAATTGCATTAAATTATCAGTAGGTCAGTAATTGGTTGGCTGAATAAATATGAAGAATTATCATAAAATATACAGTAAACCCTCGTCCAAACTCGTGTTTGTTCAGCGCGAACTTGCTTATACACGGAAAAATAAATGCGAACAATTATTTGCCGAAAGTTGAAAATTTTATTATACACGGTCCGCCAAACACGCTCTAATACAATAGTACTGTACGCGTGTCAATGCGCGCCCTAGTGTTTTCTCCTACAATCTCCAACACTCCCGCATCTCCCTCCCTCTCGCATCACCCCTCGCATCACCCTTTGTCTCACTCCCGCTAACGCGTTAAGTTCAGTGAAGTTGTGTTGGATTGTTTTTGTAGTATTTTGCTGTAGTGTTGCTATTACCCTAAGACAGCAGTATGACACCAAAACGTAAAGCATCTGCAAGTGATAGTGAAGAGAAGAAAAGTCGTAAGGTCATGACAGCCGAAAAAATAAAGATTCCAGATAAGTTGCGTGGTGGTATGAGCATAACATCACTTGGCCGCGAGTATCACGTGAATGAGTCTACCATACGCACCATCCAAAAAAGTGAAGAAAAGATACGTGCTATTTTCATTTAATATATTTTTATTTATCATATGTAAATATCAATTATGTTTATGATTTTATTATGTTCTTATTTCATATACAATATAGGTAGGGAAATTCATTTATGTGTGAATAAAAAATCTACGTATCTAAGTATTAATGGGAGGCTTTACGCTGCCGCTTTCACGTATCCCCATTTATCCCATAAGGTATTAAGTTTGTCGAACGCGGATTTACCTAACGCGCCGTTCTCGAGGAACCTAACCCCCCGCGTTGAACGAGGGTTTACTGTAATCATTTCCTATTAAAAATAAGTTGGTAATCTTTTTATTGTTGATTAATTAATTATTAATCATCATCATTATTATTATGATATATATGTCATTTTAGGAGGTAAATCACTTCTTATTAAAATGAAATTATCATAATAATCTCTTTATTGTTGATTAATTATAATTAATCATCATTACTATTGAAATTAAATGAAAATGAAAAGGTTTATTGGCAGACCATAGTCCATAATGCTATTATTATAATATGTATGTCATTTTACGAGATAAATCATTTCCTATTAAAAACACATTAATAATTAATCTTTTTATTGTTGATCAATTATTAATCATCATTGCAATACATACAATAACTTATATAAATAAAAGGATGTATGGCTTACGATAAGAGGATTAAACTGTGTAGAGATTTAGGCAGTATGTATCATTTATTAAAATAGGATATATTACTTTTAGCTGTTATTCATTCAGAAATTCAAAGTTAAGTTAATACTTATGTCCCTTTATTTTAAGGCCCAAAGTTTATATACAGGGTGTTATCAAATTATGTTTCATAAATTAGTATACATATTCAGGACGTCAAAGTGAACAAAAAAGTTCCTAGGAATATAAATCTGTAATCGCTTCGTTTCCGAGATACATCGCTTTTTTGCCGAGGATGATGTAGTCTCTGTATACCTTTTGTATGCTTTCTAGATGTATCAGAGGACAATAAAATTATTATTATTACTATTATTATTATTATTATTATTATTATTATTATTAATTTTTTCATGTTATGAAGAGTATTGCTTCTATCTTTTCTCGTATGTAATGCGTCGGAAATGAAGTGACTCGTGATTGTTATGATCGAGGTAAAAATCCTGTCATAATACTAAGGATAATAGTAATCTTCTTCTTCTATAGCATTATTAGTCCCGCACTTGCGCGGGGTCGCTGCTGCGGATCCTCCTTCTCCACTCTTGTCTATCCTGTACCAGCTCGACATCCAGCTCCCGCTCCCTCAGGTCGTCCCGAACACTGTCCATCCATCTTCTCCGAGGTCTTCCTCTTCTTCTCCTATCCGGCGCTTCCATATCTAACATCCTGTTTCCTATGTACCCTCCGTCCTTCCTCTTCACGTGTCCGAACCATCGTAGTCTTGCCTCGCGCACTTTTTCAGATATGCGTCCAACCTTTATTAACTCATTCCTCACTCTATCCCATCTAGTCACTCCACACGACACCTCTAGCTTGTTTTCCAGCGCCTTCGTCATGGGTACTGTCTCCACATTATTGCTGGTCTCACCACACTCTTGTAAGAGTGTGGTGAGCAGCATTCTGAAGCATTATTATTCCCATTTATATGGGGTCGCTGTTGCGGATACTTCTCCACTCCTCCCTATCCTGCGCCATCTCCTCCGTCAGGTTTTTATCGCTCATGTCCATCCTGATGCGATCCTTCCACCTCATCCTCGGTCTTCCTCTCTTCCTCCTCCCAGGCACTTCCATAGATAACACCCTCCTCCCAACGTAGTTCTCGTCTCTTCTCATTACATGCCCATACCATGCCGTTCTTCTCTCCTGAACCTTCTTTGAAATTCCCGTAACTTTCACCACCACCCTGCTCTGTCGTTCCTTATCCTGTCTCTTCTAGCTACACCCCTCGATATTGTCCGCATGTCATCCTCTGGTTTTGGCAATAAATTTTACGGCCGGATGCCCTTCCTGACGCCAACCCTAATAATTTTAATTTTCCTATAAAAAGGGAGTCCCATCCGTTCGTCCGACGCGTCCGACGTGCTTCACATCTCCTTTCCACTAAGGATAATAATAATAATAATAATAATAATAATAATAATTTTAGTGTTCTCTGATATATCTAGAAAGCACACAATAGGTGTACACTGTACTGAGAATAGCATCGTCCTCGACAAAAGAGCAATGTATCTCGGAAACGAAGCGATTGCGGATTTATGTTCATAGAAACTTTTTTGTTCACTTTGACATCCTAAATATATACACTAATTTATGGAACAATTTAACAACGCCCTGTATATATTCAATATGGAACTAGCGACCGTACGACATTCCGTCGGCGGAAATTTTATCGGCGTGTCCCGTGAGTTAGGTTAGGTTAAATTAAAATAAGTTTAATTATAGGTAGGTTAAGTTAGATTATTACTACCGTCAGTAGTGTAAGTAGAGGCTCAGTCGCAACATTTTTAAATGTAATTAATTGAAAGTTTATTCGTATAGATTTTCTCCTTGAATTAACCTAAACACGCGCGGGACATTTTTTTCTATATAATTTTTACTTTATTGTTTTTCTTGTTTTTTCCCATCGGTTGATTACGTTAAAATTTTTAATCCTTATTCTAGCCTTTCATTTATTTAAAATGATTTGTAACTGGGCTCGGCTGGTTTTGTCTATAACGTTACAGTCATTTATTAGAACTGTAAATAAAATATCAGGAAATAAACCTGAAGGCAATTTAAACTTAAACTGTAAAGAACTTGGCTCTGAAATGCAGTAGTGAATATTAAAATATATACCTTAAGCATACACATGGGCGTAAATGGAGTAAAAAAGTTGGGGATGGGAACGAACACGATCTTCTTATTAGAAGTATTCATTACACTGGGGAACAATTTCAACTTTTTGTCTATTAAATTAGATTTGACAGTTAGTTCTAGGTAATTTGGGTGCGCTGAGCACGAATTTTTACTCGGTTTTGCTCTATCAGGTCCTGATTTTGCTCAACACCCCTCCTCTTTCGTCGTATTCATAAAAAGGTTTTTTTCTCAATACTCGCTGTCTTTTTGCAGTTACACATTATGCAACTAGGTTTTTATCTAGGTATTTGTACCTATTGTTATGGTATTGTTGTATTATGTATATTTTTATATGTAACACCCTAAAATATTTTTAATTTTGTCATTTTTAACCCATTTTAATATTAGTAAATTAAGCTAAAAATATCATAGAATTCTAAAATTTTCTCGAGCGTTCCTGTTCTCTGTAGAGTATTCTAGAGGGACAACTAAAATATATAAAAGCGACTCGTTTCCAGAGTTAATCAGTCAATTCAATCAGTCAGTCAGTCAGTCAGTCAGTTGAGTTAGTTAATTAAGTTTGGGCATTAACATAATTTTGAATTGGCATATGATTTAGTGAGTAATTTTGTCATCGTGATTTAATATAGTTGATTTAATTAGACGTAATTTATATTGTACCTACTCATCCGTGTTTCTAGTTTAATTTCATAGATTGTAAGTACCTATTTCATAATAAGTACCTATTTAAACTAATTTTTGTGTTTATATTTCAGATTTTCTTAAATTTATATGAATTAAGGGCTTTAAATACCTTTACAAATTGGCAGAACATCAAGCAATATGTCATCAAGCACTAGAAAGTTCAAATGCAAAAACAACCCTGATTCCTTCTGTTATATATGTGGAAATTTTACACTTCCACATCAACGAGCAAATATAACTGACTTCGTAAAAAGAGCTTACTTAGCTTATTTTGGCATAAAACTGGGGACCAAGATAAATCGTGGGCTCCACATAAAGCCTGCACTATATGCATTGAAAGACTGCGACATTGGACGAAGGGTTCGGATTCAAAAATACCTTTTGGAGTTCCGATGGTAAGTTTATGATTTCATAAAACTACGTAATTTAATCACTAGTATACTGTAACTTACCTAAATGTAATTGTAACTTAGGTACATAAACAAAAATTTACAGAAAATGTTTATAAGAATCTCAAATATTGCATAAGGTTGAAACACATAGAAATGTTAAATGTTTGGGTGATAACTTTTGATAAAATTCATAAAAACAAGTCTCTCGTCGCTTTTGTTAACGCTTTACAATTTTTTTTCCATATCAGGTGTGGCGAGAGCCTACTAACCACGAGACCGATTGCTACCTTTGCTTTGTCAAGACTTCGGGCTTCACTGAGAAAAATAAACATTGTATCGAGTACCCAAATTTCGACACCGCGATACGACCTGTGCTACATTCAAATGAGATCCCCATTCCAAAATTTAAGGGTCTGCCAACTCAAGAATTAGTTGAAGATGTTCCTGAAAATATTGTTATGCACTTTGAGGAGTCAGACACCGATTTTGACCCCAGCGTATTTGAAAGTCAAAACGATCCGCAAAAGTTTAACCAGGCCGAGTTGAATGATCTTGTAAGGGATCTAAATTTGCCAAAAAAGGCTGCGGAAATTTTAGCTTCAAGACTTAAAGAGAAAAACTTGCTTACTTCAAACACTTACATTTCATTTTACAGAAAAAGAGAAGAAGAACTTGTTAAATATTTTAGAACAGAGGATAGTTTAGTATATTGCTGCGACATAGTTGGTTTGTTAAAGAAGATGGGGGTTGAGTCTTACGATGCAAATGATTGGCGCTTGTTTTTAGACAGTTCGAAAAGAAGTCTTAAGTGTGTGTTGTTGCATAATGGCAATCTATACGGCTCGATACCGATTGGGCACTCAACAAAATTAAAAGAAAAGTATGAACATATAGAAAAGGTTTTAAATCTTATCAAATATAGGGAGCACGAGTGGATCATATGTGTTGACTTAAAAATGGTTAATTTTCTGCTAGGACAACAAGGAGGGTATACTAAATATCCCTGCTTCCTTTGCTTATGGGACAGCAGAGCCAAGGAAGAACATTATTTCAAACAAATCTGGCCAGCACGAACATCACTTACTGTCGGAGAAAAAAACGTAATTAATCCACCTTTAGTGAGCAGAGATAAAATCATATTTCCTCCTCTGCATATAAAACTAGGCCTCATTAAACAATATGTAAAAGCTTTAGATACGAACGGCGAGTGTTTCAAATACATAACTTCAAAATTTCCAAGTTTAAGTTATGAAAAAATCAAGGCGGGAATTTTCGACGGTCCACAAATAAGAACAATGATTAAAGACAGCAATTTTCCTAATGTCATGAATGAACGCGAAAAAAATGGCTGGTTCTCATTCGTGGACTTGATAGAAAACTTTTTAGGCAATTATAGGGCAGATAACTACGAAGAAATCGTAAAAAAATTTTAAGGGACTACAAAGAGTTAGGTTGCAATATGAGCATAAAAATGCATTTTTTGAATAGCCATCTTGACCAATTTCCAAGTAATTTAGGTGATGTAAGTGACGAACAAGGGGAGAGATTCCACCAAGATATCAAAATTATGGAGGAACGGTACCAAGGCCGCTGGGATTCCCACATGATGGCTGATTACTGCTGGTGCTTGAAAAGAGACCTGCCATCAACAAGCAAATACGCTGGAAAGTCTTACAAAAGAAAATTTTTGCCACAGTGAAAGCTTCATATCCGTTTGTTTTTTTATTTTAAGTCATTTCTATCGTTATAATGTAATTTTACTGTAGTTTGAACTGCTTGTATTCATGAAACTTGAAAAAAAAATTTAACACATGACTTAATTTTTTAGTCCTAATTTGAAAAATCTGAAAATGGCACATAGGCTGTCGACAAGAATCAGGACCTGATAGAGCCAAACCGAGTTGAAATTCGTATTCAGCGCACCCAAATTACCTAGAATCAAGTGTCAGATATCATTCAATAAAATACGTGTTGCCCAGTGTTATCTATGGGAGTTATCATAAAATTTGGCGGGGGTGAGGACAGCTTTTATAATTACTCCCATAGATAATGAGTGATTCTAACAATAGGACTGTGTTCGTCCCACCTGCCCCCTAACCCTCAACTTTTTTACTCCAGTTACCCCCATGAACATACATACGCTGGGGAATAACATAACTAAAGATTAACTATCAAAAAATATGCAATTTTAGTCACTTAACTAGCAACCAACAAATGATGTGACTCGCATATTATCATGGACTAATAGTTACATTTGTTACTAAACGTTACCTAATGTAGAATGCGTGTAAGTCGTTATAAAACAAAAACAAAATTCGGGTTTAATAAAGACTACATAGAAAAAATATATTACAGAAAGAAATTTTCTATTTAAATAGACTCACCTGCACCAAATAACAAAAATATGCCATAAAAATCGCCCATAACGAGAGATCTCATTTCCTTGCTGATTTCGCTTGCTCGAACGATGCAGTTGGAGGCATTAACTGTAAGTCGATCCATCATTTGGCTTAAAATTCCAAACTCTCTGAAGGCGACAACGCTTCAAGAATGAATGACATTGATAGAGAATTTCATATATATATATATATATATATATATATATATACTCAAAGAACCAAATAAAGATTTCAGGATCTGATTCCTCTCTCTCTCTCTCTCTCTCTCTCTATATATATATATGTCTATATATATATTATATATATATATATATATATATATATATATATATATATATATATATATATATATATAATAGTTTTTAATTTTTTTTTTTTTAATCCACATTTAGTTCTGTTTTGTGCCTAATACAGAATTACCTAAATTGTAATAGTTAAAAATAATCTTAAAGATCCCCCCCCCCCCAACCCTCCAAATTACTTTTATTTGCCGATGGTATTATTTTCTATGGATGACTGTACATTTACTTTCCTTTCAAATCTCTTTTCCTATAAATGAGGTCGGCACAGTGCTTATGCCGATATCACTTATTTCCTTAATGAAAATTGCTTCAGCAACGACAAAGAAGTCTGGTTTCACCCAAATTCACCACAATAATAATAATAATAATGATAATAATAATAATAATAATAATAATAATAATAATAACAATGATAATAATAATACAATGATTCTGTTTACTGTTCAGGTGATCGTGTTTTTCAAGATGATCACTTAAAGTTTCTCATCTTTTTTAAGTGGTCTGATGAGGAAGGGACTTTTAGCAGATTTTTTTTATCACTTTTAATAATTTTAAGCATTTTTTTTTTTTTTTTGTAAATTGTATTTGTAACCGCACTTTAAGTTCTTTCACACACACACACACACACACATATATTTTACCTTTAGAAGTTGGTGGACTTTATAAATAATGAAAAGATTGTAGGAGAAAACTACAAGGATCGGCACAGGTTCTGTTCTTTTTCCAAATAAATGTTTTTTGTTATATTTTAAAATGGGAATTAGGTCTTCGAGGACAGAAAAATCATTGATGACACAATTTTTATTGGCGATTATGTATAAAGGGATTGTCCCCTTTGTTTGAGGCACAAGATTGTGTCGAGTTAGGTTAGATTATGTTAGGTTAGGTTAGAATTATTAAAATTAGGCTTATTAGGTTTTTATAATTTTTATATTTTTAATATTTTAAGCGAAGGAACATTTCTAGAAATCCAAGGAAGAGTTTCAACAATTATAAATGCTGTAGGATGAGGTTTGATTCTATGGATTGGAAGTCTGTGACGGTGTTCCTCCCTAATTACTCATATCAAGATTGAATTGTTTTTTTAGGCATTTTTATTCGCTGTTCTTCCTTTATAATATTACTAATGAGCTACGACAGGACTGCCGCAGAGAATATTGGTGTCAATTTTATGTTTTATTTAATCTATTATTACAGTACATTCCACTGTACTAATAGATTATTACAGTTATCTTGCAAGATCTAGCAATCTAGTTATCTAGCAATCTAGCAAGATTTGGTATATACTGTATTATACTTTAGCGCCATGCGACCTATACCTACGTGTTTACCGTTACGTCGCCTTGGAAAAAACCTTAATTTGAATTTTAGCTTTACACTTGAAATTCACGAACCAAGTAAATGAATGACATATATTAACCTTTAATTGTATGTTGCGCGTCGATTCAGTAGCATTTAATTACTTTAAAAATGTTCTTTTAAAAAAACCATTAGAAAACATTACACTTCACAGTTTTCCTGAACACGCTCATTTCTCATCCAGTCAATCCTTTTTACACCGGTCACATTTCTTAAGTTCTTCATTTCAACTGCTCCCACTTTTGAAAGAGGTCTATCATGCGGAACGTGATACACCAATAAAACCATGTAAACCTCTAGCTGCATCTATCTCCAATCAATGTCTTCTTGTTAGGGCTTTTATCGCGTCTAAAATTAACTTCATCCCAGATATTACCGGAAATGAGAATGGAATCAGGATGAAATGTGAGGTAACCAGTTTCACGGTAGAGTTCCATGATACAGTTCAATAAGAAATGAAAAATTCCAAAACGGGGTTCATTTCGAATCTCGGTTGTAGGTGAATCATATTATAATAATAGCAATAAAGAAATCGGCTTACACTCTGTCGAATTTCTTCTTCACCGTCGAGTTCTTGGTAAACATCACTCCAAGGCTGACTTCATAGAAGGACTCTTTCATTAGCGCTTTCGCACAATATCCTTTCTGCAAAATGAATGCGCGAAGATGGTCTATATAAAGAGCGAAGGAAAATATGAAATATTTTCATGGACATCATTCAAATCTGCCAGTGTTTCTTTGGTCAAGATTAAAATTTAAGAAATCTAAAATCTCTGCACAAAACAAGAAAAACTTAACCCTATACATACTATATATGCCATCAAACGCTTCAAAACAGTTCGCTAATCTTAAATATCGCATGACATCAATGTTCAGCATTTTGACGAAATGTCTCGTTAGGCCAAGCTTTGAGAAAGATTGAAACTAATTGTCGTGATATCGCCTATTCAGTTTTGAAAAGTAGTTGTGGATCTCTTTATAATCTCAGGGCATCCTATTTGTTAATAAAGTTGAGAAGTATTTACGCGTTTTTAAAGAAATCATTTGTTTTATGTAAAAATAATAAGTATACTCAATAAAATAAACAAACATTTTGTTGGGTATTGAGAAATTTTTTAGGCTCTTAATTTGAATGAACTGTAACAGTTATAACCCGCATGACAGTAATGGAAAGAAAATCCTTTGCAGTTTTGAAGAAATAATTTTTTTAATATGTTTTTACAAATGAACCTTTGTTTATGTACTAAAAAGGTTAGAATTCCCGTCTCCTCCGTCACTGTCCTCATTAGCTGATCTTTTTCTGTCTCATCTACCCTGTGAGAAGTCCAGTATGATCTCATCAAACACACACTTCTCCCTCTGCACAAGCTTTAAAAAAAAAAAGAAAAAGGGCACGGCTCAGTTGCTGTCTCGTCTACTTATAAAGCTGAACTATTCGACCAAACTTTCGCCTCTAACTCAACCCTGGACGATTCAGGTGTTGTTCTTCCATCTCCCTCTGACTTAATTATGTTTGAAATTAGAATCTTCTCAAAGAAAGTTTTTTCTGCCCTTTCTGAGGTCAATTCTAAGGAGGCATACAGTCCTGATGGGACCCCTCCTGTTGTTCTCAAGAACTGTGCTTCTGTACTGACACCCTGCCTAGGCAAACTTGTTTGTCTGTTTTTCTTCTGGTACTTTTCCTTCTTGGTAAAAGTTCGCTTTCATTCAGCCTGTCCGAAAGAAGGGTGACCACTCTCAGTCGTCCAACTATCGTCCTACTGCCTTGATTTCTTGCCTTTCTAAAGGTTTTGAATCTACCCTTAATAGGAAGACCCTTAAACACCTCTCTACTCACAATCTTTCCAATCATCAGTATGGATTCCGAAAGGGACGCTCTACTGGCGATCTTCTTGCATATCTCTCTGATTCTTGGTCAGTGCCTAAAAAACCCAGTTCCTCCATCTATCTACTCGTCACAATCTTCCACACGACTATCCCTTTATCTTCAACAATGCACAACTCAATATTTCTTTTTCTCTTACATTCTTAGTGCTTCCTTTTCTCGCGATTTTCCTAGAAAAGTCACATATACACTCTTTCTGAAATAGCTTCCAAGAGATTATGTGTGTTGTACCGGCTCCTCAGTTTCTTCACTCCCACTCAGTTGCTGTCTCCGTACAAGGGTACTGTCCACCCCCGTATGGAGTACGCTTCTCATGCGTAGAGTGGCCCAACCCACAACCCACACAGCTCTACTTCACCGGGTGGGATCAAAGGCTGTTCGTCTCATCAATTCCCCACCTCTCACTGATTATCTTCAATACCCCTCTCTTCGCCACAGTGTTGTCTCACCTTCTCTTTACTATCGCTGTTATAATGGAATGGACACTGTTCTTCTGAACTCTCTAACTGCATGTCTTCTCCTTTAAGGAGAGCTTGTAGTACCAGGCTTTCGACACAGTCTCATCTCTTTTCTGTCTAACTCTCTAATGCAGGGGTTAATCGGTATTCTCAATCTTTCATCTACTCAATCGGTCAACTCTGGAACAACCTTTCTCAATCCATCTTTCCCTTGTCTATGACCTCCAATCTTTCAAACGCAGAGTGGTCAGGCATCTCGAAAACTTTGGACTTTGATTTCGGCTCTCTTCTTCTCCATCTATAAGGGGGTGGTTTTGCGAGCGTTCGCCCTTGGCCCCTCTTTTCTGCATAAAAATAATCATCCTGGAGGGCCATAAACTGGTACAGAGCTCAGGCTAACTAATGGGCCCATTGCTCTAACTCCTGTATTATAATTATTACCAGCATCACCAGGATATGACCTCCCAACCTCAGTGTTTTCACTTTGGTTATAAAGAAACGGTGTTATCCAATGAGCTACGGACGTTGGCACTAAAAAGTTAAGGAGTATAGTATAAAACAATCTAAAATATAAAATTCTACGTTATTCAGACCGTAAAGTATAGATCATGTTCTGACCCAGATGTATTTTATTAATTTATTACAAGCATTTAGAAAAATTGTTCATGCGCATGAGTTAAACCGAGTTAACAAGAACTAGAATGAACCATTTATAATAATGGGTTCTTAACAAACAATTATGTAAAGTATATAGAAAAAACACTGGTCAGAACAACTACCTCCTAATTGATTACTTCTTTGACAACGAATACGAATGATTAATCCAGTCGTGCAATGAATCCATTAATCATATTTAGTTTTCTAGTAACAAACCTCTGTGGTTAGGCCTAGTGAGTTATTGCATGGTTGAATTAACCATTTTTTGATTGGTTATCAAATAGTTAACCATATAGGAGGGTGATGTTGTTGTTTTTGTTGTTGTCATAGTTTTGTTTGATATTAATGATGTTGGTGTTTAGGAAAAGTGTAGCCACTACTTCGAAATGAAAATGAACCTCGATGCTCGAATCAAATCGTCCAAACTTACTGTCTATTTTAGCCTTAATTTATGCAACTAAAATCTAACTTAACCTGACCAATAAGTTTTTGATCTTCTACATCTCTATCCAGTTTTGAGGATATTTCATTCAAGCATTTTTCGATTCGAAAACTTGTTCAGGCAATATTACTCGTATTTTTACAGTATATTTAAATTAATTAAATATCTTACACTGCTGAATTCTTTGTGGACGAGACCTTCACCGCCATCGCGAGTCAAAATAAAAGCATATTTATTCTCATCGATTCCTTTGAAAATTTTCACTGCATCTTTGAAATGGAATCTTCTTATAGATTTACTCAGTCGTCCGTATAAAGAATTCTCATCGGCTTCCTGTCGACGGAGAAGGAAATGAAAATCCTCATCTAGAAGGTATAATAATCCTAACATGCTTTAAAGACCTGATAACATGCATTTATGGACCAGAGGATAGGGCAAATAAAATTAACTATACACACACACACACACACACACACACACATATATATATATATATATATATATATATATATATATATATATATATATGCTGCAAACCCACAAGGAAAAAGAAAAACGATTCCAAGGCCTTTCGTGTATTCAAAGCTACACCTCGTCATTCCCTGACGAGGTGTAGCTTTGAATACACGAAAGGCCTTGGAATCGTTTTTCTTTTTCCTTGTGGGTTTGCAGCATTCATTCATTTCACGTGTTTTATTGTGAAATTCATCCCATATATATTTTATATATATATATATATATATATATATATATATATATATATATATATATCAGGAGTGACATTTGAAGTTCATTTCTGCTCCTATACCTCTTTGATAAAAATTCCAATACTAATGCCTCTTTTAAAAAGGAATTTTTATACCCATGTATATATCCATGTATACCTATTACGCACATGTCTATTAAAATTTGCACAACTATACCTATGTTTATTATCATACATCAATTTAAAATAAGCAGTGAAAGTACAGCATTAGCAATACCTCAAAATTTGTTAGTTGGATAGGTGAAAAAACCATGGCGAGAGAGTAGCCCTATTTCTAGGCTTTTTTGTTTGTTATTTAAAAAAAAAATGAGTACGTGTGGCTGTTCATTTCTCTTGGTCACGCTCATGCGAGATCATGAATGATGAACCACTTTGGAATATTAAGAAGTTTTAGAGAAAACACATCAAATCATAGTTTGAGCGTTTAAAAATAAACTTAACCACACTTATTTTTTTTTTAACATTCTATCTTACGGTTGCCAACTCTCCAGCTTTTGATCAGTCTCCATGTAATTCGATGTCAATCTCCGTTTCGTCTTGTAACCACTAATGATTGTACGAGTTGTTTTCAATATTTAAGGATACTTTGTTGGAGTTAAGCTATACAATTAGGGTGGAGCGAAAAATACTTTTTTTCTAGTATGAAGTTCTAATAGTGATTAAAAGTTGCATTTAGTGGACGATATAACCTGCCAAAATATGAGTTCATTTGTTTAATATTTCCAGCTGCCACCAGGGGGCTAAAGTTAACACAATTTTGGGTAAAAGGAAAAAAATGCTTATATTTTAGGTTTATCAAACTATTATAAAGTTTTATCTTAGAATTATCTAATAGTTTCATTAAGATTCTTAAATGATAAGAATTCGTTTTGTAAAAATGCCTTTTCATATGCTTAATATCTTCAGCTGCCACAAGAGGGCTGAAGTTAACTTAAAAATGACAATTAAGTATGATTCTGTATTTACTTGAAAAAGGGAACAGTAATAAATTAGGATGTCTCTCCTGCTTTATACTGGCTTGAGACAGTTAAGAAAACGTTATTTCGTGCCTTAGCGGAGTTACCACCTTTCCCCAACCAACCTCCCTCTAGAAAGGGTTCTTGCTGAAGACTATTTAGTAATTTGCTTTTGTGTCAAATTTTGGCTGTTTTTTCTTGATTCTAATGTAGCACGAATCCAACCGTCTCTGTTTGTAGGTCCGCAGACTGATCCAGCAGCGTCTGTAACGAGCTTGACGCATCTCTCTACGGCTTGTGTATGACATGGAAACTGAAATAATTCTGAATGAAGAGTAGTACCATGTTTGATGCATGATTCAATATCATCAAGAGAAACTCCTTTGGTTATCGGTGGTTCTGCTATCTGAAAATCTTGCCACATAATGAGATCTGTATAGTCTTTGGCATAAAAATTTATTTCTGGCACCTTAAAATACCTGATAACATCTGTTTCTTGAATGCATGCCCTTGCTTTTATGATACGCCTAAATCCCAACTGACGCACATGCTCCCTTTCATCAGCTTCATTGCAATGAGAATGTTTTCTTGATTTGCGTAATATGCATTTCGCTGAATGACTGAGTCATGTACTCTCCTAAGCTCTTCACGGAGATACCGGCTTCTTGCAATCATATGCCACATATGTTTAGCACCATATTGGCATAATGGTTTACGCTTTATCTGAAACCACATTGGTGCGTATACCCTAACAATGAAGTAGCTAATTCTTGTAAATTGCCTGAAGGATTCTCTGTGCTTGCATATAACCGCAGAGTCCTGTTTGCTGTGGTGAGCCACCTTGAATGTGATATATTGCCTGGACTCTTATGACTAAGACTCTTTGAGAATGTTCCACTTGATATAGCCTTGTGAATTTCAAGAAGGTATTTCTGGTCAGTACTTATGTCATCTACATCAACTTCACACATGTCCTCTTGAATTTCAATGGGTTTGAAGTTAACTATGGGAAGCTTTTCACAGTCTGAAAGTGCTCGGCCAATTTCTCCTGAAAATGCTCTTGGTCCAGTAGTGGTACCATCCAAGTGATGAAACAGATGGCGCAATGGAAGTTCATTAAGGTGTAAAAGGCATATCAGCCACTGCAATGGCTTATTAAAGGCTTCTTCCAGTAATCTTAATGTGCCTCCAATACTACCAGCGTTAACCACTGTCGAATCACAGCCAACTGCAACGATGTTCCCTATATCAACATTCCTTTCTTTCAAGCAATTCACTAGCGCTGTGCAAATGTATTTAGCTTTGCCACTGGAAGGTGTCACATGTGCAAAGTACAGAGAGTGTGGTTCAGATATTATGCTGATATGCTCTTCGCGTTTGGTTCTTTGGTGGTTAGAGCCATCACTCTCCTGCACTTGAATCATTGTTTTATCGTTTCTGCCATCAAAGTATAATCCCCGCATGGTTTTTGGCTCTCCTATCTGTTGTAGTTCTTTTCTCTGTTTTTGTCTTTCACGTCTTAGCTTACTTCTGTCTATAATATTCCCTTTGTCTTCGGGAGTAACAATTTTAAGATCTGCCAATACTGCAGAAGCAATAGCAGCCCCAGCTCTGTCCGACATTTTGAATCTATCACAAGTAATTGCTAATGAAGGCATATTGAGTCGAGGTTGTATCTTCCTCATTATCTTCAGATATCTCTTCTAGTTGTTGAAGTTCACTTGTCTCTGTTTCGATTTGTAAGTTGGACGTATTGGTTATAGCAGCACTAGTTGTTTGTGAGGATTCCAGACGTGCTTTTTCCATTTCCTTTCGATGTTCTCTGCTTGTAATCGTCGTCTTGTGTGTGCTATGTCAATGCTTCCTATCACCATTATTCTGCGTGTTCGTTGGTCATTTAAAAAATCCTGCTCTTTTGGAGGGACTTCTTACTCTTTTCACATGAGCATCTCCTAAACTCCTTACATTTGCAGGTGCAGATGTCAAACAAAGTGCATTTTGAAGAGTTTTCAAATTCTTCAAGCTGATTTTTGTACTTAGGCTGATCCTTGCGTGACTTGTATGGCTTTAATAAGGACCTGTATTTATCATGGTACACTCGCATCATCTGTAAAACGCGTGTATGTGAAACTATTGGCAAAGAGGCCTTCTTCCAAATATTTTCTACCTTTTTGGAAACTGCCTCTGCTATTTCAGAAAATGAAGGCTCCTTGTTATTCATCTGCTCCTTCACTAAATGTTTTGTGAACAGGTAATCTTTCATAATGCAGTTATAAGTTGGTAGTTGCATATCACTCATCTCACAAGGTACTTCAAATATGGCACACTTCATATGTTCTCTAGTGAAATGTTTATATTTAGTATTTGATGCCATATATTTTAAGAAAAATTCACAATCACAAAATATCCTGTAACATCAAAACATTATATAATTAATATATAAATATATTTTATAAGTATATACAATATATATATAAATATATAATATATTATATAAAAAACTAAAATTATATAATACATTATAACAAGCATTTTATAATAAAATCAATATTATCTCTATATAAATCACTTTAAAATAAAGTTTTATAATATTCCGATCATATTAAAAAACTCTCCGATCAACTAAGCGACTAGGCCTACTACCTAAGAAGACAAGTGTTAACACACTGTTCTAATGACTCACAGAAAGAAATTCCTTCACAAAAACCCTCCCCCACAACCCTCCCCAAACCCTCCCCACAACATTCGTGTAGTCTCAACATGACTCAGTTACTCTAAATTGTGTTAAATTCAGCTCTCTTGTGGCAGCTGAAGATATTAAGCATATGAAAAGGCATTTTTACAAAACGAATTTCTATCATTTAAGAATCTTAATCAAACTATTAGATAAGTCTAAGATAAATTATAATAGTTTGAGAAACCTAAAATAGAAGCATTTTTTTATTTACACAAATTGTGCTAACTTTAGCCCCCTGGTGGCAGCTGAAAATTTTAAACAAATGAACCCATATTTTGGCAGGCATATTTCGTCCACTAAATGCAACTTTAATCACTATTATAACTTCATACTAGAAAAAAGTATTTTTCGCTCCACCCTACTATACATATATTGTTTTGGAGTTCATTGCTGGTGGTTGGTTGGAGTGGTAATAAGTCTTTGTTCGAGGTTATGATTGAAGTGTCATCCACATACTGGTAACAGGAAGAATTATTTAATGACCGGTGGGAGTCATTTATATGAAGGATGAACAGGATAAGTGCCATGTGCCAGAATAATTATAATTATATAAAATGGAATAAATAAATAAATAAATAAATAAATATTCTTTTGGGATAAATAAATATTCTTTTGACACTTATCAACATCAGTTTTCCTTAATGAGGTCCTTAATGGTCTTAATCCATTATCAAGAGATCAATCTAAGATAAAAGATCCATTATTTGCTCGCTTCTTTCATTTCCAATCCCCGCGCCCTTTTCCATTTCCCCTCACTTAGTCTCTTTTCCCCTCACTTTCTCTTTCGTCTCATTTTTCCATTACCAACCGTTTCCCCCTCACTTTCTCTTTCGTCTCATTTTTCCATTACCAACCGTTTCCCCTCATTCCTCTCACTCCTCCCCTCTCCCTACACCTCTCAGACCACCGCCTAGCGCTCATACCATCTGCCATCATACTAAACCATAAATAATGCCTCTCTCCTTACGAACATTAATGAAACCAAAATAAAAGAAAACGTTTTATTCTTTTTAATTGACAGTATAGATAACTTTGATAAAACCCACCAAGGATCCTTAACTAAAGATACATTTTAAGTTTCATTCTGAAAGCTTCCTCTCCTTTAACTAAACTTATACAACAAACCAATAGAGCTGTAAAGTAGATACTGCGCGGATGTTCCTGCTCCTTTGTTTCTCTTTTATAATCTTTTAGTTTTATTTAGAATCTGAAGAAGCTTGGCTATGACTGCGAAAGCCTCGACCTTTTTAACACTTTTATTATTTTCATTCTTTTACTTCGGGAATTTTAAACCTCTTATCTATCTATCTATCTATCTATCTATCTATATATATCTATATATTATATATATATATATATATATATATATATATATATATATATATATATATATTAATTGTGTTGTAGCCCCTAAGCGTGGTAATGAAAATAGTACGTTGGGTTGCGGATCAGGGAGGTTGTGAGATCGAATCCGGGCGAGGACTTTGTAATTTCTAACTACCTGTGGTGGGTCGTGGTTCGGATCACACGTTAAGCTGTAGGTCTAAGTCACTCTAAGGTACAGCAACACGCTCCCTTGACCGTTAGAATGAACAATTCTGGAGGAAGTAAAACCAAGGTTAACCATGTTTATGTTTTTATATATATATATATATATATATATATATATATATATATATATATATATATATATATATATATATATATATATATATATATACTGTAATATATATATATATACACACACACACTGAGCGGCAGAAAAATCGGCCTACTTGGAATATCGCGAAAAGCAAAAAAGTGGGCAAGCTTCTGTTTATAAAAGTTTTAAAATTCGAAAATATAGTCTATGAGTCAACCAAAAGAACGAGACAAAACAACGTCAGCTGCGAACACACTAGCTGTAACGAATTTTCGACTTCTTTTAAGAATTCGACAGTCTGACATTCAGATGCTCTGAGACTACTAGTGCCACTTTTTCTTCCACTAGTGGGAGTAGGCATTTGCGTTTAATAACAGATAGACTTCTAATTCTTTTGGTTTCAGAATTGGACATTTACAATGGATTTGAGTGCCGTTAACGTCGCAAGAGTCGTCGCCCTAATTTGAAGATGGTCGGAGCCAGCGTTACGTCGCAGGAGTCGTCGCCCTAATTGAAGTTGGTCGGAGCCAGCGTTACGTCGCCGATGAGCTAGGAATTCCAAGAACAACAGTTCGATGTATCTACCAACGTTATGTGGAGACAGGAGAGTACACCCGAAGACCAGGATCTGGAAGATCGCGCTGCACATCTGCCTGTACCGATCGTTTCATCGTCTTGAGTGTTTTGCGAGATCGTCGCTTGACTGCCACAAACGTCCGCAATGAGCTGGAAAGGTCTCGAGACGTCAGTGTATCGGAGTGAACCGTTATAATGAGATTTATGGAAAGTGACTTACATGCTAGACGTCCAGCAATGGGCCCGGAATTGCTCCCACACCACCGCAATACTCGTCTTGCTTTCGCTCGTGAGCATGTCAATTGGACTATGGTCCAATGGGGACGAGTATTGTTCATGGACGAATCAAGATTTAATCTTCGAATATCCGATGGGCAGGAAAGTGTGTGCAGAAGAACAGGAGAAAGATTCGCTCCGTGCACTTTTACGGAGAGGGTTGCTTTTGGAGGAGTCCAATTGACATGCTCACGAGCGAAAGCAAGACGAGCATTGCGGTGGTGTGGGAGCAATTCCGGGCCCATTGCTGGACGTCTAGAATGTAAGAAGCCACTTTCCATAAGTCTCCTTCTAACGGTTCACTCCGATACACTGGCGTCTCGAGACCTTTCCAGCTCATAGCGGACGTTTGTGACGGTCAAGCGACGATCTCGCATAACACTCAAGACGATGAAACGATCGTCACGGGCAGATGTACAGCGCGATCTTCCAGATCCTGGTCTTCGGGTGTACTCTCCTGTCTCCATATAACGTTGGTAACACGTCGAACCGTTGTTCTTGGAATTCCTAGCGCATCGGTGACGTAATGCTGGCTCCGACCATCTTCAATTAGGGGGACGACTCTTGCGACGTTCACGGCACTCCAACCCATTGTAACTGTCCAATTCTGAAACCCAAAAGAATTAGAAGTCTATCTGTTATTAAACTCAAATGCCTACTCCCACTAGTGGAAGAAAAAAGTGGCACTAGCAGTCTAAGAGCAACTGAATGTCAGACTGTCGAATTCTTAAAAGAAGTCGAAAATTCGTTATAGCTCGTGTGTTCGCAGCTGACGTTGTTTTATCTCGTTATTTGGTTGCCTCATAGACTATATTTTCGAATTTTAAAACTTTTATAAACAGAAGCTTGTCCACTTTTTTTGCTTTTCCCGATATTCCAAGTGGGCCGATTTTTCTGCCGCTCAGTATGTATATATATACAGGGTGTCCCATAAGTCAGGTCTCATAGGAAAATTTATTTTAAATTAAATGTACAAAAGTAATAGATTAGAACTAAAACAAATGTTCAAATTGATGTCTTGGTTTAGGACCTTTTTTTTTAGTTGCAGGTAGAATAACGCGCAATGGCTAATATGGAAGTGAGTTACACTTCTGAGGAAAAGGCCTCCTGAGACCTTTCATCCTTCCACACAATAAAATTGGTTGGTAGATAAATGGGTACCCTGGGTAGCCTAGTGGTTAAGACGCTGGGCTGCTGGTGGGGCGTGGTTCGAATTCCACGTGAAACTGTAGGTCTAAGGTGGAGTGAAAAGCTTGACCTTCGTCAGAATGAACAATTCGGGAGGAAGCAAAAACCAAGGTTAACCAAGGTTATACCTCCTGACTTTCTGCTAAAACTTTTCAGCATGTTTGTGAAAAGTAAAAGAAGACGCGTACATAAATAAATAAAGATGAAATAAAAGATAAGTTTGAGGATTAGTAAAAGTAACTATGAAAACAGATCAAGAAACAATAATTTTCATTCTTCAATGATGCTCACTTTCAGTGCCACATCTATGAATGATGCTCACCTCCAGTGCCACATCTATGAATGATGCTCACCTTCAGTGCCACATCTATAAATGATGCTAACCTCCAGTGCCACATCTATGAATGATGCTCACCTTCAGTGCCACATCTATGAATGATGCTCACCTTCAGTGCCACATCTATGAATGATGCTCACCTTCAGTGCCACATCTATGAATGATGCTAACCTCCAGTGCCACATCTATGAATGATGCTCACCTTCAGTGCCACATCTATGAATGATGCTCACCTTCAGTTCCACATCTATGAATGATGCTCACCTCCAGTGCCACATCTATGAATGACGCTCACCTTTAGTGCCACATCTATGAATGATGCTCACCTTCAGTGCCACATCTATGAATGATGCTCACCTTCAGTGCCACATCTATGAATGATGCTCACCTCCAGTGCCACATCTATGAATGATGCTCACCTTTAGTGCCACATCTATGAATGATGCTTACCTTTAGTGCCACATCTATAAATGATGCTCACCTTCAGTGCCACATCTATGAATGATGCTCACCTTCAGTGCCACATCTATGAATGATGCTAACCTCCAGTGCCACATCTATGAATGATGCTCACCTTCAGTGCCACATCTATGAATGATGCTAACCTCCAGTGCCACATCTATGAATGATGCTCACCTTCAGTGCCACATCTATGAATGATGCTCACCTCCAGTGCCACATCTATGAATGATGCTCACCTTTAGTGCCACATCTATGAATGATGCTTACCTTTAGTGCCACATCTATAAATGATGCTCACCTTCAGTGCCACATCTATGAATGATGCTCACCTTCAGTGCCACATCTATGAATGATGCTCACCTTCAGTGCCACATCTATGAATGATGCTAACCTCCAGTGCCACATCTATGAATGATGCTCACCTTCAGTGCCACATCTATGAATGATGCTCACCTCCAGTGCCACATCTATGAATGATGCTCACCTTTAGTGCCACATCTATGAATGATGCTTACCTTTAGTGCCACATCTATAAATGATGCTCACCTTCAGTGCCACATCTATGAATGATGCTCACCTTCAGTGCCACATCTATGAATGATGCTAACCTCCAGTGCCACATCTATGAATGATGCTCACCTTCAGTGCCACATCTATGAATGATGCTCACCTTCAGTTCCACATCTATGAATGATGCTCACCTCAGTGCCACATCTATGAATGACGCTCACCTTTAGTGCCACATCTATGAATGATGCTCACCTTCAGTGCCACATCTATGAATGACGCTCACCTTTAGTGCCACATCTATGAATGATGCTTACCTTTAGTGCCACATCTATGAATGATGCTCACCTTCAGTGCCACATCTATGAATGATGCTCACCTGCAGTGCCACATCTATGAATGATGCTCACCTCCAGTGCCACATCTATGAATGACGCTCACCTTTAGTGCAACATCTATGAATGATGCTTACCTTTAGTGCCACATCTATAAATGATGCTCACCTTCAGTGCCACATCTATGAATGATGCTTCTCCAATTAAAATCTCTGGAGACCCCTTGTGATAGAGCAAATCCTCAGTCGTTTCGAAAGGTACTTTCAGCGTTTGCGTTGTGAGCATCGCTTTTAGATTCGATTTATAAGTCATCTGAAGAATTAAGGTCAGAGGAAGCCACAAGAACAGAAACAGTTTTCCCGATCCTAATCCAGTGAAATTCGGTAAGTCTGCGGGGGGGGGGAGGGGAAATATATATATATATATATATATATATATATATATATATATATATATATATATATATATAGGTGCACAGGAACAGGAACAGGAACTTTTAAAGTAAAAAATTTCAAATTTCACTTGGAGGAGTTAATTTTGTCTGAAATGCATTATCTTAAAACAGCATTTCCCAAACTTGAGTACATTACCCCAGTGGGATAATTTGGCTTTTTCAGTGGGGTAATTTGGTACTCTACAAGTACTTCTAAAGTATAGAAAGTGCATAAAAAAAAGACATGGCAACACTGGGATTGGCTTTAAATGGGGTACAGGTACGGTGGGAGTCATTATGAAGGTACCCATGTAAAGATGGGGTAATGATTTAAAACGTTTGGGAACTACTGTCTTAAAATATGGTTAAAAATGTTCAAATTATGAAACACTATATAGACCTATTTGTTAATTTCTGATGCATAAACAAATATATACTTAGTCCTAAGTGTAACTAGGCTAGTATTATGTTTAAAAGATTAAGGAAATAACATTTAGTAGTGTTTGGGGTGTATTAATATTAAATTTCTTATCATTAATAATTATTTGTTAAATAAAATTGATAATAATTATTAGAACCTTTTGGGAAAATTAAATCCACTATAGTCCGAATAAGTAATGGTAAATGACAAACACTATAATTTTTTCTTTTTCATGATGTTAGCTCGACGTGGGCAACGGGTCACTCGCAAAGAGGCTCCAAAAATATAGCTTCCCTCACCAAGCTATCTGCAAAGCAGATAGGATCCAGCTTTGGGACAGGATCTAGGGGTTACAGCTACACCTAGCCTACTATATTCAGAACTCAATATAAGCAAAAGACTCGCTGCCTTCACGTCAGATTGAATACATCAAAGAAAAAGGGGTAACTATTGTATTTTTAGCCAAAAACCAAAATTTAAACCTCAACTGGCAAAATTGAGCACCATAACTTTATATTAGTTTTCGATTACTGTAGTAATATACTGACTTTTTGTAATTTGACTTTTAACTGGGTAGGGGCGCATGCGACGCTTACCCTGACTGCACGCCATTGATATATATATACACACACACACACACACACACACACACACACACATATATATATATATATATATATATATATATATATATATATATATATATATATATATAAAGTAAAAATAATGAAATAATGATTCAATATAACATCCTATATTAATTGATCACATACAGTCGGGTTCATACTAAATCAAGTTATTTTCTACATTGGATTTTTATAATGAAATCCTTTCACACTTACTTTGACAAAGTAGGACTCCGAAAGAGAACTGAAATGCTTTGAACAAGAGTTCATTCTGTCGAAGAAATCTGTGAAAATATTTACTTAATAATACGCGTTACATACAGGGTGTCTCAAAAGTCCTGTGCACCTATATATATATATATATGATGAATAAAACCACGAAGGAAAGGAAACACAAAATGGTGCTCAAGCGCTTTCGTCTAATGACATCCTCAGGAACACTGAAGTACATAAAAAGGGTTAAGCCTATATATAGGTTACAGAAAGAAAAAAAGAAAAAATAAATAACATACATACACACACACACATATATATATATTATATATATACATACATATCTATATATACAAATACATACATACATACATACATACATATATATACAATAAACAGAGAAGTAAAAATAATAAAAAAAAAAAAAAAATTAAAAATTAAAACCTTAAAGGATTACCAGTGAGGCGTACAAATTTGTAAGGAAAAATATCGATTTTTAGCACAAGATCAAATGGATTATAAAGATACAAATTTATACTGGAACTCTGCCGGGTTTTAACACAATGCTGCCTATGGTCAGGTTTCGATATATATAAAAAAATAAATGCAAATTAAAAGTTAATAAAGTAGAAGACAAGTTTACCAAAGATTTAATGTTTTACCCTTCTTATCTAAATCTTTTTTAAAGGAATTCAACATAACAGGATCGAGTTGAAAAAGACCTTTGCTTATGTTGAAGTTATTTGAAAGTTGGATAATGGCAGACTCAAGAATATTTCTATTAACAATGTTGCTTGAATGGAATAAAACTGAAGCATTATTCCAATCAATACAGTGGGCTAACTCTGACAAATGGACAAAAAGGGCACTGGACAACTGTCCTGTTCTAACGGAATATTGATGCTGTTTTATACGTGTGTGCAAATCCTTCCCGTCTGACCTATGTAAAAGGAATCACATTGTTTACAACCAATTTTATAGATAATGCCTGAATTATTGGTAGGGCTATTTTTTACTATGATATTTTTCACAATATTGTTATATGAAAATACTACATTAATCTCCAAAAGTTTAAGTACATTAGCAATGCCTAAAAAGCATTTTGTGTTTCCTTTCCTTCGTGGTTTTATTCATCATAAATATTTTTCACGTGTTACCTTCGTGAAATAATTTTCATATATATATATATATATATATATATATAATATATATTCTCTGATATATAAAATAAGTATTATTCAGAATATATGTATACAGTATATACATATATATGTTACAAGGAATCTGTGTAACTCGGGATTTCATGAAATCCCTAGAATGTTCAGGCATTTCATGCAAAGTTAAGTCGTGATATTTTCGTTAGTTTTAACGAAAATATCACGACTTAACCTAACCAATCGTCAAGGGCGTACAGATGACCTAACCGGGCATTCAATTAACCTAACCGGGCATTCAATAATTTTCCCGTATGTTTAACGAAAATATCAATACTTAACCTTACATGAAATCTCTGAACATTTTAGGGAGTTCAGGAAATCTGTACTTACACAGATTCCCTGTAACATATATATAGGTGCACAGTGACTTTTGAGACACCCTGTATATATATATATATATACAAAATCTATTTTAATAGATGTTTAAAAAATGTAACATTTTATTATATTTAATATTAATTTTTGGTTTAAATTTCTTAATTAAAAGTGATTCCGATATTCGTAGATCATAGAATTGGTCAGTTCGTTCTATAATTTTTAAATTATTTACGAGTTAATTGGTTGGTAATTTTTCGTGTTGATTTTTTATGCGTTCGTATATCTTGTTTCGTTCGTATTTATTTTATTGTATTCTAAAACGAAAGGTATTTGTCGTATGACCAATGTAAGAGGAGTTATGTCCTTATTCAGAATAGTTTAATTGGTATACGACGTTACTCACTTCTGTAATTCGTCTTATGACCAGTGTAAGAAGAGTTACGTCCTTCTTCAGAATAGTTAAATTGGTATACGACGTTACTCACTTCTGTAATTCGTCTTATGATCAATGTAAGATGAGTTATGTCCTTGTTCAGAATAGTTTAATTGGTATACGACGTTACTCACTTCTGTAATTCGTCTTATGACCAATGTAAGAGGAGTTATGTCCTTGTTCAGAATAGATAAATTGGTATACGACGTTACTCACTTCAGTAATTCGTCTTATGACCAATGTAGGAGAGTTACATCCTCCTTCTTCAGAACAGTTTAGACCACCGATTTAGACCACCGAAAATATTTTAGTATGTTTGCATTGCAAATAGAAATTGTTACAAAATATTAATTTCAAACCTATTTTTAAGCCTGAGAATGGCTGCTAAAATACCAAGGAAAAGAAGTGTTCCAAATAGTAATCAACATCCACGCCTGTAAAGAAAACAAAAATGCGTATTGTGATATATTAAATTTTAAGGTAATTGAAAATGTTTTAAAAATTAAAGTATTTAAAACTTAAAAATTCCAACACGATGCGAGTTGTCTCGCGACTCACGATTTACGAGTTGGGTTCGTAACAACTGAAGCAGCGTGTGATTTTAAATTAACAGGATGGGAATGACAGAATCGCGTCGCGAACGCTGCAATATGCGATGCTCCCATTCTGTCAATGTAAAATCAAATGCGACTTGAGTGGCCACGACCCAAGTCGTCATCGTGAGTTACAAGACGAACCTGTGTGCGGCCGGCCTAAGTCATATGAATTTGGGTAAATAGGACAAACTTTTACTATAATAATATACTCTCATTAAATTTCGATGAAATATATGATTTTTGTTGACTATGTAATATACAATACTTTAATCCACACCTTATTTTTGTAACTTACGTCCAAGGTAAATGGCTTAATGAATCCTGAAAAGTCTGGTTGAACTTTTGGGAATGAATAATAGACAGTGTGAGTATCCATGAATATAGGTTCGCTAAATCAACGACTCTTGTCCTTTCATAAGAAATAGATCCACCCGTTATGAACATGTCGTACTCCTGCCAAAATTTTGTTTTAAGAGTTTAATATTATTTATACATGTCCTGAAATGAAAGTCCTCTGCGGAAGTGAGTTCAGTAGAATATGGCATCAACAACGTCCCCCGAGAAAAAAGGGGCAAGAATATATATATATATATATATATATATATATATATATATAATATATATATATATATATATATATATATATATATATATATATCAGTCGTGCATAGGCACCGGTATGTACATGAACTGAGTTGTGAATATTATTTTTCTATCAGAACTTTGTAAAACAGCAAAAAGTAAAACAGATGAACCACATAAAAGCAGCCCCAAGAAAATATTTTATATTTCATTTTATATGTAAAATTTTCTTAGAGCCGCTTTTATGTGGTTCACCCTGTATAATAAATTTTTTTTTTCTTTACTGTACTGACATGTCTTTTATCACCACTAAGAAATAATGAAATGTTTATAGTTAACTAATTATGTTCTCAGTCGGTGTAAGTAAATGTAAGTCTTTTTTTTTTTTTTACCTTCCTTTCGATATAACCAATGGTACCATCGAACGTTCCGTTAGGGGTTCGTCCTCCAAAATCGTGGATAGGTGAGGGTTGAACCGTGTAACTGTAAGCAAAAATTATTTAAAAGAATTAAATTTTACAATGAACTTGAGTCGGTTACAAAATTTGGATACACTAATCTAACTAAACATAGCATGGAACAAAATGAGAAAACGCTGGATGAGAATGACAATGGCATGAAATGGTAATAGAATGACTTCGAAATTGCCTCCTCCGAGATTCTCACCCGCGGTTTTCTCACTCTGGGGAGCGGAGTGAAATGGGAATAACAGTGAGTGGGATGAGAGTCTTTCCCCTTATTTCAGAGTTAAACCTATTGTGTAAATTTTTTTCCAAAATGTTACCGGAGCTAACTATTAGGGACATAAAGTTGGACACCGAGAGTCCAATTTCACTCCGGAAGTTGCAGTCTATGTAATTAACTGATCAATTAATTGATCAATTAATTAATAATAATAATAATAATAGTAATAAATAATAATAATAAACCTTAATCTCGTATGTCCAAAAAGTCTTGTTTTTCCTTAATTTTTAAATAATTTTTGGATGCAAAAATTATATTAATTTCGTAACAATAGGTTGCTTTCAGATTATTATTATTATTATTATTATTATTATTATTATTATTATTATTATTATTATTAATAATAATAATATATAATTATTATTATTTATTTATTTATTTATTTTGTCTCCTGGGTGATCTGTGATCTGAGTAAATTAACTGTAGATGATAATATTATTTCATTATTTCCTTACTGGTAACCCAAATAATTTAGAGACCTAGTATAGTCCCTTGGAAGTAGGGGTTAAAACCGGTATTGAAATACCGGTATTAATACCGGTATTGAAGAAGTACAAATAATACCGATACCGATATTATAGGTTTTCGGTATTGACAAAAATTGCTATTGTAAAATTTAGGCAATTTAGTCCTCCAATAAGACTGAAGTGGAAGCAGATTCATTACTGAGTGAATACATGCAAGAAATGGACTAACTAGGAAAAGTGCCATCTAAAAAAAATTCCATTGATTTTGATGTTACTAATGAATTTAAAAGCTTGGAAGTTACTTTACAGAGAAGTGAGAATTTAGAGAAGCTGTACAAGGCACTGCTTTCAATTAAACCTACAAGTGCAGAATCAGAAAGAGCCTTTTCTGCTGCAGGCCTATTTCTGACGAAACTGAGATCAAGTCTATCTGAACAATCCCTAGATGCTCTTTGTTTCCTCAAAGCATACTTTCAAAATCAAACTAAGAAATAAATATTTAGATACTAATAATTTCTATCTACCCCAGTAGTTGTATAATAATATGCTAAAAAAAAATTCAAATAATATTTTTATTACAATTTAGTAATTTACTGTATAAACTTTTTCGAATAGAATGCCATCTATTTGGAGTTGGGTCATTAATTTATAGTAAATATGGTGAGTACTGCAAGTCCCTCAGACTTGTGGGAGGGTTGGTAGGGTGGCACCATAATAAATCAAAATAAATTATTTTTTTCATAATACCGGTATCAATACCGGGATTAGCATAATTGCCTCCAAATACCGGTATTGAAAATTTTCGGTATTATGCAAGCACTACTTGGAAGTACACGTTCATAACACACAACAGAGTGATAAAAAAATACTTTAGGTACGCAGGGGCTAAGAAATTTTTTTATACTTCCTTTTACCTTTTAAAATTATAAATTTACTTTTCTTTTGTCGTTTGGAAAGACTTCTAAATTTTAGTAACTAGTTTTTAACATTCCTAGTGTAACCGGTAAAGATTGAGACGGCACAAACAGTCATTTCCGGTAACGCATTAATTTCAAATACATGGGAAATAAATTTTTAAAAGTTGACTTCACTTTTTTTTTTTCCACCTATAGTGACGTCATGCCATACGTAGGAAATAGTCGATTTGCACCAGAGTCGGTGCGAGTCATTTCCCCAAAGTGTCGCCCTTGCCCAGGGCCGGATTAACCATTAAGCAAAATAAGCCCGTGCTTAGGGCATCAAGGGAAGGGGGGCACCACAGAAATTTTCCATTGTCGGATTTACCATGGATTTATTATACTATTATAATCGCGGCTTATAGCCTATAAGCTGTTGAAAACTGAATTATATATATTCATATATAGTATTTATTTGTTTTCATTGTTTGAATTTGTAGTGAACAACAACCCTTTTGAGAGAATAAATATATTTCGTTGTAATCACACACTTTACGCTTTGCGTTATTATTTTTTTATATCAAATCTTTGAGCGCCATATTAAAAATACATATAGATTAATATTTTCGTGTGCTATAGGAAGTTATTCTGAACGTGTGATTTGTGCATATAATATTAAATATATATTTTACATAATCATTTGGTATTGTTTTACAGAAAGATTTAGGTTTATAGAATTGTAATATAAATTAATATTAAAATAAAAGAAACTATAAACTCTCTATATTGCTGTTGTATCAAGTGATGTTTATCACGGCCATTATAATAATAAGATATACTGACCTAAGTTAATTAGCGTTGAAGAAGTTTATCTGCTGCTCTCTCTTCTTCTCTAGGGTAAGTCTATGAAGTGTACTTTATTTGTATATATAACAATATTTTATCATACACGTATCTTTATTTTATAATTTATTTATCTATTGTCATAACAGTATAAAAGAATTTAGATTGTAATAACCAGAGTGAATAATTTGTAATGTATATATAACATCAAACGTAGTTAGGACAATTTAGGCCCTAAGCAAATGTTCATATTTCCTATAATTAAATATTGTGTTTTAAATAAATAAATAAATGTAAATATAAAATGTGGCTCGTTAATGGTGAAATGTTAATATTGATATTTTTATAGATTGCGTATTATTAATTCTAATGTTAAGTATTTTTATTTTATAGGTTTCGGTTCCTTCTTTCGGTTCCTTCTTTTGGTTCCTTCTTCGATTTGATTTGTATTCAACTTTCGAGTTGATATTTCGGTTGTTATATTTAATTGCCACTTATATTTAAATTGCCACTTTGGTTGTGTACGGTTCCCATTTTGTCTTTCTGAGAATAAAAGAACAAAGCCAAGATTGTGATATGTGTAACTGTGTTGATTGCCACATAATATACAAATAAAATACTTTTTATTTCTATATTTTACAGACCCCATGAACCAAGATGAAACGTGTTCAGTTTAAGTGGTGCACAAAAGCGAAAACTATCAAAAGAGAAACAAGAGAAACTTTGGATTTAGAGTCCAAGACTGCAAAGCTGACTGATTTCTTCACACAAGTTCCACGACCACAACGTCAACATGATATACCGATTCTGAATCAAAACCAATCTCCGTCATCAGAAGTGGACACAAATACCACTTTGATCACTTCAAAATCAAATATGATGACGTTGGAATCACCGAGGTGTCACAAGCAGGTTCATCTACCACATGTCTCACTACTGATCTCACTTTGCCTGTAAATTCTCTTGATACCTCTACTGCAAATGTTGATTCAAGTTGCTTTACAAGACATTCTGGGGTTGAAATAATTGCAAAATGAAGTTTAGTGGACCAAGGTGATGGTGGTGAAATGAATCAGTCTGCAGAAGATGAAGTAAATATAGCAAAAGATCCAGGGTTGTGGCTTGATTTCTCTGCTGATGATGTGGCTTATTGGATTGCTTGTGGACCCAGTGACTGTCAACCCACAATGGGCCATTTGACAAGTCTTACCGGCATTTCAGTAGTGGCAAACCAGCAAGATACTGTTCACAAAAACTTTTCGTTGGGACAAAAGCCAATGGTGAGAAATACAAGAGAGAATGGTTATTGTATTCACCATCAACGGATCAGTTTACTGTTATGTTTGTAAACTGTTTGCTCCTAAAAATGTCTCACATTTTGTTATAAGAGAAGGTTCAGTGACTGGCGAAATACTATTGTAATTGATCATCATGAAAAAAGCACTACTCACCGAGACTCTATGCTAACATACTTAACTCGCAGACAAGGTGCGGGGTTGGACAACAGTTGGAAAAACAAATTCAGGAAGAGTGTGATTACTGGGAACATGTCTTGAGGCGTGTCATAGCTGTTATTTGTACGTTAGCTGAACGTGGCTTGTCTTTTCGAGGAACAGAAAAAGATTTGGATCATTGCAGAATGGGAATTTTTTAGGCTGCTTGAGCTCATAAGCCGGTTTGATCCATTTTTAGCAGGTCTACAGCAGCAGCAAAGTTCTACAGAATAAGGATGTGAACTTAAAAACATGTGCAGATCTGTATGGATCATTAGCTGACCAACTGTGCACTTCATGAGATGAATTTGAAAGATATGAAGCAGCTACAAAGGAAATGCTACCAGATGTTGATTACAAGGCAGCTCAACTCGCAAACGTATCAGAAAGAAGGTACCCAATGACGGAGATGCACCAGAAGTATATCTGAATGCCAGAGATAAATTTCTTATCACCACCTTTTAACAATTGTTGACAAACTTGAAACTGAGATGAGAAGAAGAGGAGAGATATACAAAGAAATAGCAGAGAGATTTTCTTTTCTAAGTGATGTGCCACATAATGTCACCACTTCATCATCTACTGAAATTGAAAGGTATTCTCAGGGTTGTAAAAAGATGATTGATGCTTACCCAGAGGATTGAACACTAATTTCTCTGCTGAGCTTCAGCAGTTTCACTCATATGTGTGCCATAAGTTCAGTGCAAAAAAAAATGTAAAAACAAGATTCAGTCATGCTGAACTTTATAAAATAATTGTAGAAGACAATATTGAGTGTGCCTTCCCAAATGTAGAAATTGCCTTTCGTATATTTTTAACATTAATGGTCACAAATTGCTCAGCTGAGCGTTCATTTTCTCAGTTGAAGTATATTAAAAATACCAACAGAACAACTATGCAACAAGGCAGGATGGATGCCTTATCTCTACTAAGTATAGAAGCAGATGTGTTACGTAAGATTAGTTTTGAGGATCTGATCAAAGACTTTGCAATTAAAAAAAGTAGGAGAAAAACTTTTCAAATATAAATGAAGTGGAAGTATACAAAAATAAACATTATTTTCCATCTTACTGTAAGTTTTGTTTCATTTCAAAAAATAAATTTTATTTTATGGTTTATTTTTGTTTATATTTTGAATTACATATATATGGGGCACCAAAATCTTTTAAGTGCTTAGGGCCTCTAAAGGTCTTAATCCGGCCCTGCCCTTGCCTCTAGATGGGATTTTCAATCTTAGGTAGAAAGAAATAAGGATCATATTACAGAAGGCTGAAAATTTTCTTGAGACACTCGTTTTTACACACATTTTGTCACCACTTATATAGGGTCAAAATATCACATGTTTGAATCGGCTGATTTATACCCTGAGTCACTGAAAGTCGTTTCTTTAAAGCACTATCGCCCTCACTTCTGGATGGGATTTTAATCCTTAAGTAAGAAGAAAATTTAATAGAGATAAAATTACAGAAGGTTGAAGACTTTTCATTATAAGCCTATAAAGGCTTTGATTTTCAGTTTGTTGTGAACCTCTGTTGAGGTTGGTGAAACATTAAGTTTCTAACTTTTCCTCGAGTCCGTCTTTTTAAATTAAACTTTTAGGTATTTTAAGCGTTTCTTTTAAGTGGTTTTATGAAAACAGGAAATTGTACTTACCAGAAATTGTATTTCTTCGATGCTTCTTTCAAAATATCTATGTAAATACCTATAAACACTGTTTTGTCCTCGTTGTTCTTCGAAGGAATGTCATATGTGTATGGATACCACTGAAGAGAGAGAAAGTTATTTCGATGTGAAAATCTGTTTAACTGTTTGCGAATTTTAAAATTTTCAGTCAGATATTTTTAAAATTCTCCTCATTCTTTTATGTAATACTAATCAGTCAGGAAAACCAGAAACTGGCACGACGCTCAGGCGAAAAGAACGTAGCTGATTGAGCTAATTCCTAGATTATCATTAGCCGGTGTCATCGGAAGTCAAATCCCCGACTCGGTGTTTCCATTTCGCTTACAGAGAACCGGGGTTACTCACTGAACTACGGGCGTTGGCCGTATCTAATCATTTACTACCGTTTCTTATACAAGATTTTGAAAAGAAATTCAGAATACAGTGAAACATTTAAATAACGGATTAACTGTGGCCTAGAATATTCCGTTATCTAGGATTTTCCGCTAACTCGCGATCAGGTAACAAAATCTAGGGAATACTTTTAAAAATCCCGAGACATCATTAAAAACTACTGTAATATAAACTACAGTATTAATAATAACTAAAATATACTAAAATAATGTTTGTATTCATCAATATGGAAATTACTTTAGGTTGATTGTAGAAAATTGGACAGGTAGAGCTGAATTTAGTTGTACTGTATATTTTTATGCATTATGCGGCCGGAGTGGAAAATCGTAAATATACAAAAGTAAATAGACACCTTCGATGTTTTTCGTAGTTTTAGATTTGATAATAAAATTCAATAAGTAATAACAAATAGATATATTGAATCAATATATTTAGACTCGTGTTGCTTTCCATTTTATATTATGTTTAGGAAGCTGACATAAGTTCTGGTTATACTGATGAGCTGTGCCATTTGTTCTTAAGTACAATCATCGCGGTATCTATTTACTTTTGTCAACCCTTTGTACTTTATGGAATATTTCAATGGCTTTCCACTCAGTAGAATATAGAATGGATAAGCTGTAAAGTATCTGTCCATTATAAAGAAATTCCGTTACCATGGAGTCCATTAAGTACGTTTCACTATAATGTTTAAGTTCTTTATTATCCATACTTACAACAAATGCAATGGCACTTAAGCAGTCTACTTGTGTTTTATTCAAAAACATGCTGAAAAGAAAACAAAGATAATGAGACCAGTAGTATGGTTGCGTCTGATCATACACATGACGGCATCGAGGGGAAAAGTTGGGTGAGGGGTTAAAGAAAAAAAAAAGGGGTTGAAAGTTGACGGAAAATGAGAGGTTTGAGGTAGGGTTATTGAGAAAGGGTGGAAAGGGTGAGGTGAGAAAAGGGTGTTGATAAATTTATTTATTCTATTTATTAAATTTTTTTTATCTTAAATTTATATATTCATGTTACATCGCAAAGATAGAGATAAACGTTTTGGGAATATTTTCTTAAGTTATTATTATTATTATTATTATTGTACAGGGTGTTTATTTTATCAGTTAACCAAACAAATGCAAATAAAAAATAAGTAAAAAGTAACTATAGTGCAGAGTTGCCTGAAACTTTGTTATATGAGAAACAATAACATTAGCAATCGAAACACGGCCTAATAAACGTTGTAATTGTCACGACAATGTTCAGCGCACAACCGTGCACGGCGAAGCATGTTGCTGGACTTGGACACAGACTGTAACGCCTCTGGATGAATGTCGGCAATGATGTTGGTAATGTTTAGCTGCAACTCTTCCAGAGTATGGAGATTGTTCGTGTATGCTTGGTCTTAAGTCTGTAGTTCAACAAGAAGTAATCCAGTGATGATAATTAGAAACTATGTGATCACCGAAAATTAATTTGAATTCATTCATTATCTGACGAAACGTGTGGCTGCACTGTGGCATGTTGCACCACTTGTTGAAACCAGCCATTGTGTGGATTTCATCCTTTGATAGGCAGCCCAAGAGCTAGTGTATGATGACAATGTAACTCCCCGACTAATCGTGTTGTGAAAAATAATGGGTCGCACAATCCAACATCTCGAAATGGCACACCCCACTCTCACCTTCTCAGCGTGAAGGGGTTTCATGAATGGTGTGTGGGTTATCTGTGAACCATATACTCATGTTTTGTGCATTCACATATCCGATGAAGTAAAACCATGTTTCATCCGAAAACAACAATTTCGAAGATGTCAGGCTGCTGTTCTACGGTTTTACTCGAGCCGCTTTTCACTGTCTAGTGGACAGTACACAGTCTCCAAAACCACTATGATGAATTGATAACCAAAACGAATCGATAACTTCAAATTATTGTAACATAATTTCATGTGCATTATACTACCATTAAATGATAATAATAAGATATTTTTAGACATCCCAAGGTACACACACAAGCTACCATATATGTAGGGATAACAATAGTGGCTGGGTGGAGGTACAATATATTTGAAGACTCAAACTGCGAGGGAATATGTATCTAAGAAGTGACAAGCATAAGTGATACCTCAGAAACTCTCGCAATTACAATAAACATTCATAACATTCACTACTCAATTTTAAGTATCTACCGACCACCAGCTGGTAACGTCCCAACTTCTATTACAAGTGTCAATACAATTTTAACCCTCAATCATATCGGTAACAATCCCGTCGCTGCTGGAGATTTAAATAATAATCTCACTAAAAAAACATTGAGATAATAACGTACGCTTCATTCACAAAATCCTGACTGGAAAGTTCCCTCAGAAATTCGATTCTGCTAGGTCATATCTGGGTACGGTCCCACCCAGCCTGACTGCATCTCAGGTACAATTATATTAATTATCACAGATCTCTTGCCAACGTACACCATATTAATGACCCATTTTTTAGCACGAGAAAATATAAACGTTGACTACAAATCTTAAAGCTGTAATAATAAACTAAAATTCTTTTAGAGGAATAACATCTCTTGACTGGTCATAGCGGAAAACAACCACAATATTGGAGAAAAAAAATTCAAACATTTTCAAGCTCATTAAAAAATATATTCAACGCAAATTTTTCTCTTAAGTCAAAATTAATATCTAAAACTAAATACAACAACCAACATCATCCCAACACTTATTGGGAGCATTAAACGCAAACATATTCCCTTTAAATTATAAAAAAACTTATATAATTACCGAACATACATACAAAAATTACCTTAACAGATTTAATGCAGCCATTAAAAGAGCGAAAGCAGATCACTATATCACTATTGTTCAAAATTTGATGAAAAAAAATCCACTCCCAAAGGACTACGAAACACACTAAAGGATTTGATTAACTCATAAAGAAGTAAAAAGGAATCCCTTGTCCTCCCTCACACAAGGCGGAAATCCTTACAGTGATCCCAAAGACATAGTCACTTAATAAATAACTTTGCAAATATTTGCTCCGACACAGCAGCCTCGATTCCAAATACTGTACGCTCACTCACTCACTTTGAGTAATTGCGTACACTATGCTGCGTACACTATGCAGATAACACCACTTACTTCTTCCCATCGTAATTTAGACATTCTGATAAATTAAACGAGTATGTTTAAAATTGGTTGTGTTGAAATAAACTTTTTCTAAACCTGAAAAAGTCATTTTATATGATCATTACCATAAAATATGTGAATACAAACTATCAATAAAAATAAGGAATATACGCTTGCAAAGGTGAACGAAATTAAAGTGCTTGATATTAATTTCGACGAAAAATTAAATTTCAAAAGTCAAGTACAACATATCACATTCAAAATAGTATGATTTCTATTCATATTATTTAAACTAAAAAAAAAAGAGGGACTTCCTCAAAACGCACTCCTTTTTCTGTATTATTCCTTCATCCACCCACATTTATTATATTGCATTACAACACGGGATAATTCAAAGAAATGTATGAAGCATCGTTTGGAAGTGCAGAAACACAGTCACACTTCCTCAATGTTTTAAAAGCTGAATATTTTAAAACTAAATGACTTAAACAAATTCAATGTTGCTGTCAGTATGTTTAGAGTTATCAATAAATTTAACATACTTCATCCATTCAAAGAGCATTCACTCCGAATCAAATACATTCTCATTATAATACAATGTCACCGCAGAAATTTTATACACAAACCAAACTATCAATGGAAACTGCAGGAAATGCACTCTTTCAAAGGAGATGTATGGAATGCAATTCCCATAAATATAAGACAGGCTTTGTCACTAAATGATTCGCAGACTACTGAAGAAGTACTTCATTAGCTCCTACTGATGTAAAAGCTCATTCTACCATTATTATTATAGTAATTGAGGCAACATTCTATGATATAATTCGCGTTCGGAACTTTAGCCGCAGGACTTTTCGCCGCCGGACTTTTCGCTGCAGGACTTTTCGCCGCAAGGAATTTTCGCCGCCGCAAAAGAATTTTTACAAAATAAAAAATAAGTTGACGATTGGTTAGGTTAAGTTGTAATATTTTCGTTAGTTTTAACGTTTTATTTGATGGATTCATTTAAAAAATGTCTCCTAAAGATCCTAGCGTAGTTTACGTTCTATTATGTACTTTTGCAACATATCCATATTCTTTTGCCTCCATTTTCTAATATTTCTTGATGAAGTTGCAATTGATGGCATTAGATAACAACCTGCATCATCTAGGCTTGCAGAAGCATCGGCAATTAGTGATCTTGCAGATAATTGGGAGTTAGTAGCAGTCGTTTTCATACTTGCTATTGTGGCGTACACTTTAGGCTTTGATGGGTTTGCAGAATGACTATGCTCACCAAATGTTTTGCAAATTACTATTTTAGCGTCACTTTCTAAAATTGTATGCACTCTTGCCTTGCAGTTTTTTATTTCACACTTCCAATACGATTTTATAAAACTTTGACAGTATCTGTTATTGCATGTGCAGTATCACTTTAAACCATCAAAAATGGTTTTTAAAAACCTAAGGGTTCAAAACCTTTGAAGTACGTACATGAAATCACTTATTTAAGAGAATGAATAAATCAAAATTTCCAAGTCATCCAAACCCGAGGTATTAGAGAGTTCAGAAAATTTGGTAGGCTTATATTTATATATCTATAGAAATTATATATTTTGCGGCGAAAATTCTTTGCGGCGAAAATTCCTTGCGGCGAAAATTCCTACGGCGAAAAGTCCTGCGGCGAAAAGTCCGGCGGCGAAAAGTCCGGCGGCGAAAATACCTAGATTGGGTATAATTAGTTGTCAAAAATATGGTTCCCACAAAATCATATCCGATCTCAACTCCCTTTAGTCTTTCTACTCTTTCAATAATTTCATTAAACACTTTTAATTTTATAATATCCTAATTTTTTTTTATTAAGCAGCATTTATTTTCTAGTGGATAACTAGATATACAACTGATCATTTTGTTTAAAACTGTATAAAATTTTGTAAACTAATAAAACATTGTGCCAACTACTTTTGAGAATTTTTATCTTTTGGTTATTATTATTATTATTATTATTATTATTATTATTATTATTTCTTTTCACTATTAATATTCCTTGCCATTTCACTTCCCTTATGTAATAAATAAAGCGAATCCCATTAATTTTATTAATTTTGCCTAAAACGCTTCCATGCTTTTAATGGCGTACTCAGATAAAAATATTTAAATATATTAATGCCATATCAGATACCTAAATTTTACAGAAAAATATTGAAAAATACTGTAAAATTTTAAATAATTTGTATTCTTTTACAGAATAAAGTTTTTGAATTTTTAGTTTCCCGGCTAAGAATGATTGTTCACAAATGTAGAATATACTATTTTCTTTGATAGTTCAGTATTCTTTAATTTTTTTTAATAAGATTATAATACTGTTTCTTTTAATTTAAAAATTTCAGTTGGTAAATTAATTTTCGATTGCCGAGCGGGCAATTTTTTCCCCTCGAGCTTTAGAGTACTGCGCACCACTGGTATATAAACTCTACTCCCCAATTAACATTAAAAATTAATTAATTTATAGCATTTTTCTTCATTTTTAATTTATAAAATATGCGTATTTAATTAAGTTTCCTTGTGCAGACATTTCCCAAATTTTAATTTCCTTTAAAAATTAAATTCATTCTACGGGGAGATTCACTCGCTGGTAGCCCCAGCGGATATATTAGCGATATTCTGAGGCAACCAACGAGTGAAACACCCTGTATTATTTTATTGTTTCTTATAAAAATAAGAAACATTATTCAATTTGAAACTTGGATAGTCATTAAATTTTTATTAATGTAAATGTAATTAAATGAATAACAAGTTTATAATATCGCAAAAGAAAAGTATGGCATCAAATTCTACATTTCAATTTTAATATATCAAAGTTACTGACATATTTTTTTAATATATGAAAGTTACTGACATAATTAATATATCAAAGTTACTGACATATTTTTAATATATCAAAGTTACTGACATATTTTTAATATGATATATCAAAGTTATTGATATTTTTTTTAATATATCAAAGTTACTGACATATTTTTTTAATATATCAAAGTTACTGGCATATTTTTTAATATATCAAAGTTACTGACATATTTTTAAAAGTAAATGACAGTTAATTTACATATTTTTATTATCCTCTCTTTGATGAAGATAATTATAATGAAAGCCACTCAGTAAATCTTTAGAAATTTTCTGTAAAGCAGACCAAAACTCATCTCTCGTTCTGGGCCCTTAATTCGTTTCCAGTTCTCGTTCCGAATTCTCACATTATATATATATATATATATATATATATATATATATATATATATATATATATATATATATATATATATATATATATATATATATATATATATATATATATATATATATACACGGTGAACCAAAAGTAGGTGGACAGTAGGTTGAATACGGTTTGTGTTATATTATATTATAACTATGGTGTTCATTATAACTATGGTGTTTGTGTTTTATTATATTAAATATTATAACTAAATTTATTTAAATTTTATTTTGTATTATAGTATACAAAAAAATTAAATATGTATTCTCAAAATAAACGTTATCATTTACTGTCCACCTACATTTGGTTCACCCTATATATATATATATATATATATATGTTACAGTCAAAGTGTGTAACCAGCCATTTCGCGTAATGGCTAAAACTTTTAGTCATTTCACGAAATGGGTTTCACTTGGTCATTTCGCGAAATGACTAAAATCTTCAGCCATTACGCGAAATGGCTGAAATTCCACCTTGGTCATTTCGTGAACTGGCTAAAATGACTTGTCATGAATTCATAGAAATAACAAACATCACAATAAAATTGGAAACCTTTATTTAACTAAGTAAATCTGCTAAAACATACATACATACATCCACAGGTCTGTTCAAATAAGTGAGAAACACTCTTCAAATACACATTTGAACACATTTGAACATTTGAACACATTTTAATTTTAATTTTCAATATAGAACTTTTCAAATACTAACTGGGCCTTCAATGTTATTCCGATGTCCGCCATTCAAGGCCCGGTTAGGTCAACTGTATGCCCTTGACAATTGGTTAGGTTAAGTCGTGTTATTTTCGTTAAAACTAACGAAAATAACACAACTTACAAGATCATTTGCCAGGTTAGGTCAACTGTATGCCCGGTTAAGTCAACTGTATGCCCTTGACAATTGGTTAGGTTAAGTCGTATTATTTTCGTTAAAACTAACGAAAATAACACAACTTAACCTCACCAATTGTCAAGGGCATACAGTTGACCTAACCGGGCATACAGTTGACCTAACCGGGCAAATGATCTTGTACGAAATGACCAAGGTGGAATTTCAGCCATTTCGCGTAATGGCTGAAGATTTTAGTCATTTCGCGGAATGACCAAGTGAAACAGCCATTTCGCAAAATGACTAAATGTTTCAGCCATCACGCGAAATGGCTGGTTACACACTTTGACTGTAACATATATACTGTAGGTATATATAACACAAGTCGAACACAGGTCGACCTTGAATGGTTGGTCGAAGCCATCAAAGGTAAGTATTATCAGTCAATCAATCAGTCAGTCTTTGTTGGCAAAAAAATTACGATATTACAATTATTATTCTAAAATATTACAATAATTTTAACATAAAACACAATTGTAATTTGATTTTTTATATTTCTTTTTTGTGCTTAATTTGGCTTTTAAACTTTAGGCTTTACCGGGCTCTCGCATTAGTTATAAGATAAAGCAAATACTTCATAAGTACTTATAATTATATAATATATATTTATTATGATTACTTATGATTATGATTAATTATAATATAAAATAAACACTTCAAATAGGCAGTTATGATTACGTAATGTCTACATATTATGAGTAATGATAATTTTTAAGTACACAAACGAATTTACAGTTCAATTGAGAAGTTAATTATGTAAACAGTAAACGTTACATCTTACAGTCATTATAACTGATAAGAAATGTATGGTAATAAGAATTAATAGTATGTACCAAAACATTGAGAAAAGTTATACAATCTACGCATTTAACCGTTAAACCCTACCCGGGGTATTGGTGTATCCCAGTACCCCGGGGTTTTGCTAGGGTAACTTTTATAACGGGAAGATACTAAGGTTTAATTCTAAAATACTTGAGTACGATTTTGTTAGTGTTCCTTTATTAAAATACAGTAGGTTTCAACTCGTTTTTAAACGCACCTACACTAGAGACATTTTTAAGTTGGTTGTTTAAATCATTCCATAATTTCAAACCTGCGGAAATAGGTGACTTTTTTAGATGAAGACAATCTAAATTGAGGAATAATATGGCTATTTCTATTCCTAGTGTGGTATGAATGAGTTCCTTGATGAGTGACAAAATATTTATTCATCCATTGTCAAGTTAATAATGTTCATACTTTTGTAAATAAAAATAAAATGTACAAATTTGCTTATGTTTTTTTTATTTTTAATAATTTTAATTCTTTAAGCAATGCGGTTGTATGATCACGAAAACCGGCATCAAATACTTTATAATAAAGAGTTAATAAAACCTGTTTTGGGATTATACGTCTGAGTTTAAACATCGTAGTATGACACGCCTACATTTCTTTTCTCGTTTATGCAAGGTTATTTTAAGTTTTTAACCTAACCTCAATTATCGTTACTTACGTGCCTAATTCTTCTTACCGACGTAAATGAGTTACACCTACGGACAGTAAAACTGAAGAAATGCCAATTTGTCTCTTTCTCTCCCTACTTTTATACGTATGATTTACACCCTAGTAAAAATTGAATAATGAATGCCGCTGCGATCCTAACGAATCCCTCTTTTCATTTTACACTAATCTAATTAGATTGGATTTACATAATTTCTTCATATTTTTACCAATGTGTTTATTAATTAGAATATATCGAAAGCATATACCGAAATCTCATTAAGGGATTTCGGAGCGTTTGATAAAAATATCGCGATTTTTTAAAATTTTATTTTACCAAGTGAAAATTTGAAATAATTTGAAATATAACCTTTGCATCTGGAAAAGTATTTTAATTAAGATTTTAATAATTAATTAGATAGCATTAGTTTTATTTCCTATATTATTAGATTAAATATACTTATATTACGTCACGAGATCGTATATCAGCGGAGTATGGAGTTTCATACTATTTAGATTATGTCTGACATTTGAAAATAATGAAGCGTGAAAATTGGTAAAAATTGAGATTATTTCTACTTCTGGACTCGTTTTCATTAACCCAATTAATGGTTCTCATAAAAACAAAAAAAACAACAACAAAAATTTGAAAGGTAATGGAAAAATTATGGTTCAAATACCATTTGTTTAGTTTCATTCGCAAAGGTAAACTTTTGTCTGATAAGTTCAGTTGCATTTGGAATTTCAAACGTCCGTTTTTCGGGTCTAATTTTTTTTTTTTCATTAATTAGGAAAACAGAATTTATAATAACTTTACTCTGAAGTTGGAATGGAATACATCTACGTACGATCAAAATTATATAAATTTAATCTGCATAAGGTAGAATGTCAGTTATGAAATTCGACCTTGTTCATGTAGTAGGAACGCTGAAGTTGATAAAATAAAATCAAGTCGAACGTAAAAATTGGAAGTGGAATAAGATCGAGCTGGAACTAAATCGAATGTGATTTCAAGCGCTTTCATAATTTCACTTTTGTTTAATGTATATAAGGAAATTGAACATGACAGCGTATATTCGAGGTAACTTGCAGAAATATTTGTAGTAACCAGGGGCGTCGATTGCTCTAAAATAGTTGGTGGGGGGGGGGGACACTTCGCCTTCAAACAGCGAATCAAACAATAGTCTGAGTAGCTGTTGCGTGTAATATATCAATGTCGTAATTTACCATTTACCCGTTCTTTGTATTTTTCTCAGCATGTTGAAAAAAACTCAATTGTATTTAATCATTTTATGTCTTTCTTTATTTAAGCATTTTTTTTGCAGGAATAAGAAACGCAATACAAACTATTTATAATATTTAACCTTTCATGTAACATAATATCACACATGTGTTTAACCGAAATAAATCTTTTATTACCTGTAGACAACAGAGGTCAATGTACATAAACTGATAATAAAATATGTTCGTGAAATATAAAACAAATAAACTGCACTTTAATCACACTTTGATATTGAAAATGATAATTAACAAAACCGTTTATTTAACATATTTCCATTTCGGTACTTAATGACCAAGAACACACAAATGCTACGTGCAATTATTAAAATACAAATTGACTGCTAAATTCCATGATAAATATACACTGGTGTTCATGACAATAATTTATAATATTGCTATTACATTTGCATATGCATATAATACGACATATAACGTCTTATTAGGTGCCATTAATAGTTAGCATTTATAGCAATTCATCCACAAAAGTGGGGGGGGGGACATGTCCCCTGCGTCCCCCTCGCAATCGACGCCCATGGTAGTAACATCCACATTAGTGTTTTGGGTTTGTTTAACTTCCTTCATAACATCTAACTTCATATGAGGCGTTCGGGCGAATAGAGGCGAATCAACCAAAATCCCGAAATGGTTAATTCGCCTCTATTCGTTCGAGCGCCTCATATGACGGAGGGAACTTACATCTTTACCTGGTATTCTGATCACGGGTCACTACATCATCTGTACCAACTACTGAAGAGACAGGCCCAACATCACTTAACTTCTGACGGGAAGCGGCAGATGTGGCCACGATGAAGCCCTATTAATATCTGAACATTTGCTAAACATAGACAAATAATACTTTAAAAAATATCCTAAATTCACCACTAGTATATATATATAGACACACACACACACACACACACACACACACACACACACACACACACACACCGGGTGTCCCATAAGTCTTGAACTATAGGGTAAAATAAGTAATTCATGTTTTTCCGTTTATGCAAGTGCCCATGATGTCTTTGAGTAAGGAAGAACGCATCCAGGTAATTCTGCTCGTAGGAAATCGGAGTCAGAGGGAGGTCGCTGAGGAATTTAACAGATCGCATCCAGACCGTGCGCCGATAACACACAGCTGTGTCGGCAAACTTGTAGCAAAGTTTAGGGAAACGGGATCCATAATGAGATAAACCACGCAGTGGACCTCCGAGGACATCCACCGACGATGACAGCCGCTACCATCCTCGCTCATTTCACAAACAGTCCCCAAAAGTCTCTTCGGCGTTTTTATTGTCGTTTTTATCATTTTGCCCTATGGTTCCAGACTTACGGGACACCCGTATATATATATATTATATATATATATATATATATATATATATATATATAATATATATATATAATATATATATATATATATATATATATATATATATATATATATATATATATATATCCTCCACAAGGATTCGAACCCAGGCCCTTTGACTCGGAGACGCAGGAGCTGACCATTAATTAAGCTACGAATGGATAAAAGTTAACTACCCGGTGACATTTCATCACCCGAGGAAACACAACACTTTCGCGACCAGATATGTTTTACGTATTGTAGAATTGTAGAGGTTTGTAAGATCAGGATTTAGGCATCTCACGCATTGCAGGCTGTATAATGCATACGTAGAATTCATTCTCCTACGCGAAAGTCTGTTTATTAAATTAATAATTGAAATAACAGCTCCTATCTGCTGCGTCCTCGTAGCAACAGGACACTCGTTGATTGTTATGCAATTCTGAGGAAATATTTGAGGTGAGCATCACGCCTCTAGCCTCAGACTAGAGATAAGGCGGAGAGCTGAGAGATCTCCAGGATCTAGCGCATTATGTGGGTCCTGTCTGTAGAGTGTAATTCATCCCAGTGTGGCTCTGAATATGACTCTTTAGTTTATTTGGACTTTGGTATTTAACTTCAGTTGTGTACATTAAGGCCAATTAGTTTTAAGTCATGATGACTATATCATTCTCTAGAACACATTTTATTTAAATAATCTTATTATAGTCGCAGTGGAACTCATTAAGAATGTAAACAATGATAACACTGGTCAACACTCATTTTATTGCCAATCATATTAGAGTGATTTTGGGGTAACTTTGTGGTGCTGATTCCGAATATGACATCGGTTTTGCTAGATTGGCTCTAATTTATGAGCTAATTGGTACCCCATTGAAACACGTAAAAATGCAAAAAATTTAATGTTCAGGCGGAGCCTACTTACTGGTTGGGTGGCCGATGATTTATATACGGAGGGGGAATATTCTAGAATGATCGCGGAGTAAACACTAAGAATATTCGCGTGTCTCACCATCTAGAATGTTCCGGTAGTCTCCCATATGCACGCGTTATGGTTACGTTTCCTATTAATTGAGGGTATTCATTATCTCAAGAACTAGAGGCAAATCGGAAAAACTACTTTCATTTTGGAATTCAGCAACCCCAAAATACCCTAAATTCGTACGAATTTCCTTGGCAACGAAACAAAAATTTTTTTTTGTTGAGCTGTGTAATTAATTGAATGAACTAATGAAGGGTCGTAGTGTATATTTATAAGTGTATCTTTATAAGTGTATCTTTATAAGTGCCCTCTTCGTAACAAAACTCATTTCTAGAAATTTCATCTGGAATATTTATAACGCCAACTAATTGCGCTCTGGCCACTCAAAGCAACATCTAGATTATACGTGTGAACCCCCTTGTAATCTGCAAATCTGAATTATAATTAATAATAAATGGCACTGACTCACTGCCGCTGTCGTGTAACTAGACTTCTAAATTTGGAGGGACAAGAAAATTGTCGTTCGAGGGGTGCGGGGAAATACAGACTTTGTAGTGTGAATTTTGTAAATGTAAGAAATGTAATTAATAGTTCTGTATATTATAATTTATCGTTACATCTCGTTCAAAAGTATCTTTTTTGCAATTTTTTAGCATTTGTTAATACAATTTTACAATTATTTTAGTTTGACATCGGCAGTTTTTTTAAGGGGGCCAAGCTAGAATTTTTGAGGGGGGGAGCAGTTTCCTTCCCATCCCCTGTTTAAACTAATTAAAGTAATTAATTATTAATTCCAGATAACGGTCGAGACGGTAGAAGAACCAAGTACCTTTCTCCAGCTATTTAGAGTAAATATATAGAGTGGACTATGGTGCCAATGACTATGGTGTCAATGGCACTGAGAGAAATTCTGAAATATCGTACGTTTGTTTTGTATTTTGGAGGAATATTTATAATTAAAATTAATAATATACCGAGTTGCCAGTGTCTCTCTTTGCCCGTTCAACGTAAAAGCATGCGACCTTATACCCTGAATTCCTGTACTATCCTTAACTATATTTCATTTATTGTATTGAACATTAGTAAAACCTCTAACTTTTTGTTATTCCTTGCTTGATGTTGTCAAAGTAAAGTGATTCAGGAATTCTGACAGGTAATTTATCTTGCAGGTAATTTATTGGCGTCTGTATAACAAAAAAAATTAATATTCGCTACACCCTACCTTCGAGCCAATGAAATATTGGATAGGAGGGGCGACAAAGGATTACCCATGGCTATCCCAAAAACCTGTTGATAATACTCGTTTTGAAAGTGAATTTACTGTACAGTCTTTGACAAAGTTTAATGAGTTCCAAAACGATGTGTGCGGCAGTGGCAGGTCATACTTATGTAATTCTCAGGAGAGAAAGTCAAGCATATCGTCAATCGGCACTTTTGTAAACAATGAACAAACGTCAAAACTGATTAATCTATCGTTGGTTTCAGTGCGTATATTATTCAGTTTTTCAGTAAGATCCATGGAATTTTTTACATATGAATCAGAGATACTGTAGTTCCGAGAATGGGGGACAAGACTTTGACAAGCCATTTGGAGAGTTTATAGGTAATAGAACCCACAAAGCTAATAATAGGGCGCATAGGATTGCCAGGTTTGTGGGTTTTAATAAGATCGTAAAGGTGGGGAAGAAAAGGTGAAGTGGACGTGAAAAGCGGAATTAAGTCCTTATGATCTTTGAGAATGCGTTTCAAGCCACTATTAAATGATTTGATGACGTCATCATGCGGGTTGTTCCTAAGCTTTCTGTATGTGGCGGGGTCCTGGAGAAGCTCGTTCATCTTTCTAATGTATTCCAATTTGTCCATAATAACTATGGTGTTAGTCTTGTCTGCTTTAGTAATATGGAGCTCACCATCTTTTTTTAATTGTAAGAGGCTATTGCGAAAACTTTTAGGAAAGTTTTCTTCGTAAGTACTATTCGTAGCACTATAGACAAGGCCTTTAACTATGATATGTTAACCAAATACTGAGGAAGATTACACTCTTTTTCAAAACAAGCAAGACTATACCAAATTTGTAAAGCAGAAGGTTTTTTTAACAATAATAAAGGACATACCAAATCCAAGAGCGTTTTTTGCATCATCACTAATGTTTTTCGAAGAAAGGTTCACAACACATTTTGAGCTTGCTTTTTTACCCCACTGACTGTTTCGAATGAGACTTTTAATTTTGCGATCCAAAATGTTACGAAGTGAAGAAGTTCTCCTACGCAACTCGTTGTAAATTTCATCAAACTAAGGTTCGATCCACGGTTGGGAAATAACGGTCACAAATTACGTTTGGCAATACGTAAATTTTGAAAGCGGACCACTCATTTTGTCTGGTGACTTCAATATGTTTCTTTAAAATTAATCTGCTGAAGCTGTTGAACGGATGGTCGTCAATTTGTCTGAGGCGAATCGGAAGGAGGGACTTGGGAAGGACCTGCTCCTCTAGACAATTAGTAAGAAACTTTCGTCGGATACGAATTGCATGCCCCTTCATTAATGTAGAAGAAAACATGGACACAAACGGAGACAAGAGAGGGAACAGCAAGCCTAAGGAACGCGAGGTGTTCATTATGAGAAAATTATTTAACGAAAGTATATTGATATATATTCTGCCAGAGTAGCCTAGTAGTAAAGGGCCAGGTTGTTAATCTGAGGGTTCTGAGTTCGAATCTCGGCTCAGACTTCATGCGCCCCGGTGGTGTAGTGGTTAGCGTCGCTGACTACGAATCCATCGGTCTCGGGTTCGAGACCCGGTGATGGCAGCCGGCGCGCAGCAAAACCCAGCTGTTCATCCTTCCACACAATAAAGAAAGTGGTTGGTAGATAAATGGGTACCCTAGGTGGCCTAGTGGTTAAGACGCTGGGCTGCTGGTGGGCGTGGTTCGGATTCCACGTAGGTCTGTAGGTCTAAGGTGGAGTGAAAAGCTTGACCTTCATCAGAATGAACAATTTGGGCGGAAGCTAACCAAAGGTGTGTGTGTGTGTGTGGTGTATATATATATATATGTACAGGGACGTAGACGGGGGGGGTCTACATGGCTTCAGCCCCCCCCCCCCCGAAATAAAAGCATAGGTTTGATATTTCTACGCATTACTTATGAGTGAGTACGCCATGCCACGTACCTTCAGCACATGTTTAATTATTGTAATACATTTAGGAATGTGTTTTACTCATTTACACACACACACACACACACACACATATATATATAATATATATATATACACACACACAGTATATATATATATATATATATATATATATATATGGGATTGAACTCAGAATGGTTCCCTGAGGTTTTTTCATGATCCACACAGACCGTGCATGGAACAAGGAACTCTTCTGGGAAAATTAAATCCACTATAGTCCGAATAAGTAATGCTAAATGACAAACACTATAGTTTTTTTTCATGATGTTAACTCGACGTGGGCAATGGGTTACTCGCAAAGAGGCCCCCAAAAATATAGCTTCCCTCACCAGCTATCTGCAAAGCAGATAGGATCCAACTTTGGGACAGGATCTAGGGGTTACAGCTACACCTAGCCTACTATATCCAGAACCTCAATATAAGCAAAAGACTCGTTGCATTCACGTCGGGTTGACTACATCAAAGAAAAAAGGGTAACCATTGTAATTTTAGCCAAAAAACAAACCTTAAACCTCAACTGGCAAAATTGAGCGTCCACTTTTCAAGGCACATAACATGTCCGTTTCATGGACTATAGTGGATTTAATTTTCCCAGGAGAGTTCCTTGTTTCATGCACGGTCTGTGTGTATCATATATATATATATATATATATATATATATATATATATATATATATATATATATAATTTAGTGATGGATCGAGTGGTCGGTTTTTCACAACCGCGGTTGCGGTTGTGTTTGCGGTTGTCGAATTTTTTCCAACCGCGGTTGCGGTTGCGGTTATCATATACTAGGAAAAATGCGTAATTATTAACTGGATTTAGCCACTATAGTGCGATTTAGCCACACTTGGTACATAATATATACTAAATAGTATTTATTTAGTAAATACCTTATGTTGAACACAAGTTTTGCAATACACCGCTACCGCTATTTGTGTGTTGCAAAACTTGTGTTCAACATAAGGTATTTACTAAATAAATACTATTTAAATGAAGTATATTCTAAACTTATATAGCTATTATGAAAGAATAGGTCAAATTAATTAAAACCATATTTTGCACTAAGTGTGTTACCAGGATGAGGGACGAGGACCCATCGCACTGTTCATCCCACCTACCACTTTCCCCAGCCTCCACCCATTGGAAAGTTATGGATTATTATTCATTTAAAAAACTGATGTCAAACTTAATGACAGGCAGTGTGAATTTCAAGAATAATATTTTTGCATGGAGCTCACAGAGTAATAACTTAGAGCGCAGTTTAAACCAATTTTACTACGGCAGCCGTATGACGTCACGTTTAAGCACGCATAAGGAGACCCATCATTTTCTTTTTAAAAAAAGAAATATTTCTAATTAACCTAAAATTAAAATTAACTAAGCTTTTACAACCGCAACCGCACTTATGGAACGGCGGTTGCGGTTACGGTTGCGGTTGTGAATTTTTGTGCGGTTGTAGTGCGGTTGCGGTTGCGGTTATTCGATCCATCACTAATATATATATATATATATATATAATATATATATATATGCCTATGTCTATATTATATGGGATGAATTTCACAATTAGACACGTGAAATGAATAAATGATACAAACCGACAAGGAAAATGAAAAATGATTCCAAGGCCTTTCGTGTATTCAGAAGTACATTCCCTGACGAGGTGTACTTCTGAATACACGAAAGACTTTGGAATCATTTTTCTTTTTCTTTTCGGTTTGTATCATATATATAGGCCCTATATACAGTATATATTAGCCTCTCCCGAAAAGAAATTCTGGCTACGCTCCTATAATAATATGTATACAGTATATACACAATATATATAAAACTGGAATAACCAATCAGCGACCACTTAGGTTGCCCTGTTTTCATTCGAATTGAAAAAGGGCTGAAAACGTTATTCGGGTCTTATTTTATATGTTTTGGCGTGTTTTTAATTTGCATATACAGTACAATCCAGTTTTTCCACATTTCTTTTTAACGGAAATGCCAATTTTTTTTTTTTTGATCGAAATGAAAGTGACTATCCTTGTATCAATTAGACAGCAAAATTGGTGAAGATCAGCGTCGGTCACTGAAGCAAGTAACGCTACAGTAACTGTTCTGAGGGTCTTGAAAACGATCAGTAACGCCATTTCTTTATATAAAATGATACCTTTGAGTTTTTTATGTAATTATTTATCGAGTTTTTGTGTATACTGTATATGTATACAGTATTCGTATGATTTGTGTAATTACACAACCGTATTATACGTATCCCAATTTATTAATAAAGGGAAAAAAAGAGAAACACAACCATGTTTTATTTATTAATAAAGGAGAAAAAGAGAAGCACAACCATGTTTTATTTATTAATAAAGGGGAAAAAGAGAAATACCATGTTTATTTATTAATAAAGGGAAAAAGAGAAACACAACCATGTTTTATTTATTAATAAAGGAGAAAAAGAGAAACACAACCATGTTTTACTTATTAATAAAGGAGAAAAAAGAGAAGCACAACCATGTTTTATTTATTAATAAAGGGAAAAAAGAGAAATACAATCATGTTTTATTTATTAATAAAGGAAAAAGAGAAACACAACCATGTTTTACTTATTAATAAAGGAGAAAAAGAGAAGCACAACCATGTTTTATTTATTAATAAAGGGAAAAAAGAGAATACAATCATGTTTTATTTATTAATAAAGGGGAAAAAGAGAAATACAACCATGTTTTATTTATTAATAAAGGGAAAAAAGAGGAACACAACCATGTTTTATTTATTAATAAAGGAGAAAAAGAGAAACACAACCATGTTTTATTTATTAATAAAGGGGAAAAAAGAGGAACAGAACCATGTTTTATTTATTAATAAAGGGGAAAAAAGAGAAATACAACCATATTTTATTTATTAATAAAGGGGAAAAAGAGAAACACAACCATGTTTTATTTATTAATAAAGGGGAAAAAGAGAAATACAACCATGTTTTATTTATTAATAAAGGGAAAAAGAGAAACACAACCATGTTTTATTTTCAATAATTATTTACATACAGTATTTGGTTCAATAAAATTCTTCGGGTAAATTACCAGTTTCAATTTTTCCGGAAAATTCGTTTTCATGGAAAGAACTTGATCCCGACCCATTCCGTAAAAATGGGATTTTACTGTGTGTATATATATATATATATATATATATATATATATATATATATATATGTCGCATCAGAGTGATGATTTTAAAGGGTGTGCCATTTTGATAAAGAAAAACTTATGAAATAATGGGTTAATACCCGGTTGGGTAATTCTAGGTTAGGTAATGATAGATTAGGTTAGGTTAGGTTAAGTTAGGTCATGTGACTGACACTTTCGAACGATGTCTTTCCATTCTTGAGAATTCAATTAGGTGGTTGTAGCACCCCTGAAGAAAGGAAAGTTTTAAACCCCTCATTAGTTACGTTAGACTGGTTAAGTTAAGCTAGGTTAGGTAAGGTCATGTTAATCTAAGTTAGATTAAACGACCGCGAATAGTACAGCACCACTGTCAGTTTTTTAAAATGCCTTTTTTTGGGGGGGGGGAGAAAAGTGGGTATAGCTCCGAAGGTATTACATATTCATGTATTGTAATTTCTGAGAAAGGTTAAAGATCATATTTATGATAAAATACAGCAAAGATAAATATGAAACATTCGCCAAGTGAGTTGAGTCTTTCTGGAAAGTCTTTAGAATGTATTATAGGTTGCCAGTTATTAATATTTATTTACAAACGATGGGATGAAGTTAGAGTGTCATAATAAACATACAAACATGACCAAGAGGCTCAAACACGCATTAGTTGAGACATTTTTATTATTGTTGTTACTTTAACCAACAATCACTGATAATCCTTTAGAATAAATAGCAGATATAAAGCAAAAGAAATTCAACTGTAGGAGGTCAAAATAGGCCAATTACATTTATAATAATACGGTTTTTTTTCTCTTAATTTGTCTGCTGTACCAATAAGTTACTGCATTATGGCGGCCTGGGAATCAAAGTCCATAAGCCCAAATTTCTAAGAGCTAGTAGCACACCCTCGCTGGGAACAAAGGATTTTTGGTACAAAATGAAAGCTTGGAGCATCCCCTTATGTCTAACTTCACATTTTGCAAGTAAAGTTGGAAACAACACTTGATTAACCTTACCCTCATTGCAGCAATATCAAAATAGCACAATTGCAAATTTACCAGTCATGCATAAAGATAACATATTTATTCATCAAAATTCACCCACAGCATATAGCTACTTCATGGATATTTTATTTATGCAAAATTTATTTATAACAATCTCTCATAGTGATCATAAACATTAAGAAAAAAGCTCTCCAACATGAAAATATGACAAACACCGACGTAAATTTCGAAGCTCGGGTAACCAATATCATTTGTTTTCCAATCCAGATTTAGTGAGCCATTCCACTCGGCTCCTTTATCGCGAATGGGAATGAAGCGACATTGTTTCTCAAATCAAGAAACTTTTTTCTAAAGTGTGAATTCCTCACTTTGTGCATTGTCATTTGTGAACCGCAGATGGGAATGTAAATGGCGATGAGTGGACAGTAAGCGGAGAGTGTTGTTATGAAAGTACTCAAAATTTGGGGGAAAATTTAACATTTTGAAAACCTTTATCTGTGCTCTTATTTTGGATTTGTCTTGTTTGTCTGAAGAGGCCACCATTCTTCTCGAAATTATAGGAATTTCATAGCAATTAATGAAGAAATGGAACTTTTTTTATAGGCTTACAATTCTTAATATTTAGAAACTAAATTAAATTCTTGCTAAAGTCACGTCAAGCCTCGTAAACTTTATCAAAAAAGTTGTGGATGTCTCTGTTATTGGTATGAAAGTCCACCGATTAACCTAACATTAAAATGGCATTCGAAAGACCCTTATAACGATGAAAACAAAAGTTCTTTGAAGACATTGAATGATCTGGTACCGAAGCCTTTATTATAAGATTAGCTACTTTGCGCAGAAAGAATATTTTTGGAGTAAAATATAAACATTTTTTTAAAGTTTATTTGCTTAATATCACAATATTTTAATTATATTAAACAAAATACAATTTATTGTATTAATTTATCTAAAAAATTAATGTAAATGTAAAATTCTTCATTAAAAATAAAGTAAACAAAATTTACACATTATTTTGAGAGAATAAAAAAAGTTTTTGACGAATAGTTTTTATACAAAACATTAATTTGTTGTAAATTAAACCCTCTTTGAACGACTATTATAGAATGTTTAGGTTTCAAACAAACATATTCAAAACGTGATCCTACAAAACATTCCGTCCATAAAAAGTTAATATTAGTGTTTTAGTATCAAAAAAATTCTTTTTTTTCTCCTAAAGACAGGTTTTTAATACAGATTTAAAATTTTCTCGTAAATACAGGTTTTCAATACAGATTTAAAATTTTCGCCTACAAAAGAGAATTATTTAGTAAAATCGTAGCATCGAACAAAATTACAAATAACCAATTTGTCAAATACGTTTCGTTTTGGATATCTTGAGAAGAGCAATTCAAAATACAGTAAATGTAAAAAATATTATTTTTAAATAAATACTCGTCCAAATAGAAAGAAAAAATAGTAAATATTTTTATTTGATTTATAAAAGATTGTAAATTATTTAAATATGAGCTTTTGTTTAAACTCTAAAATAATTTTTATTCCCGGGAAAACAATTCTCTCAGTGTGCTCAAAACGAAAACCAACAAAATACTCATCGTGAAGAGACTTACTTCAAAAAGTACTCAGAAAGACACTCTGTGTTTGATCCATTTAGTGTTTTGTGCGTGCATGGTTATAAAGGGAAAAAACTGGAAAAATTATATTTAACTTCCTTTGAAAGTTAAAGCAAGTTGTTACCGAGTAGGAATCAGCATGAATTAGCAGTGCTGGTTTCATGTTTATTAGGATTGTAACTGTTAATAACAATAAAGTGATCAATGACAGAATTTTGAACTATATAAAGTCTTTAGCAAGCGTACGAGTAGGTGAGTTGTTCTACCTAACGGTAGGTTGGACGAGTGGCAACCAACATTATTATGGAAACTACAACTGAGTTAAATAAACTGCTAACAACGAGTTCGTTACTTTTTAGTCCACACTGTTCAGTATGATGTTTGACAAGCAATCAAAAGATCTGCAATGAGATTTTTTTTTCCTATCGAACAGTCCTGTCAGATCATTTTATTTACCTCTTAACAGAAAATATTTTAACAAGATAAGTTATCTACTCCTGTTTGCAGTGAGTTACTTCTTTAAAGTTTTGTTCGCTAAATTCTTCTTTTAAAATGAAAATATAGTCGGGTTCCCCTCCACACCCAATAAGTATGTATCCTCTTTTTTCAAAATACTGAATAAAGTCCTTATCATAAGTTTTAGTGGCTATATGTTCAATCACAAAAGCTCTCACTTGGATCTTATCGAAGGGGATCGTTTGTATGACCTCCATTTCGGGTCCTTGAATATCGAGCGAAAATAGATCAATTTTTGTTCTATTTAAAGCCAATAAATACGAGTAAAGAGGAAAACACTGAACCCTGACGTATGTTGGTGTGGTAGCTGCAAATAATGAATCATAAGATGGAGGTAAAGTATAACCTATTTCATGACTTGACCCTCTATAAACCCAAGTATACCATGAACTTCCGTAAAGTGTCGTCCTTCTTCTACTGACCATGATAGTCTGTTTCGGATATGGTTTAGACGAAAGACACGTGTTAGATGTCCACGCTTTTCTGTTCTTTTAAGAATTTCCTGATAGTTAGACGGATCAGGTTCAACTAGTAATCCGGTCCAATTTAATTCCTTCTCAAGCCAAAGTGAATTTGACAAATACTCCCCATCCAATGCTCCGGCTTCGATAAAAAATCCTCTAGTCTGATTTTGAAAGAGCCTCTTAGTAAAGGAGTGGATATATGGCCATGAGTAATAATTTTTTGATAGTTTATAAGCTTCGTTCTCAGAAAGATTGTAAGGTTCTGATGATGGCTTGTTCATATATTTAGTCCTAATGAGATCAATTACTTTCAAATCATCCGCTTCTAATGGACCTTCAAGTTTTTCATTAAATTCATATCTATATTTGACTTCTTTGCTGTGCAAATGCTGGAAAATAAAATACACTATTTTAAAATTGGTTCACTATGTTACAAACGTCTAAAGTGGTAAGTAAATAGCTTTTCTGAATATTAATAAAAGAAGGACTTACAAAAATGTACAGTCGGGGAAGGAAGTTCGCCGAAGAAAATATCTATGGGAAAAATACTGAAAATTAATGTGATTTGAGCAATTTCAAATACCAATTTAATCGTGGGATCCGTACAACGTACATCCTTGACGTTTCAAGTCACATACCACAACCATAATACCTGATAAAATAACACTCTCTCAACCAACTTTAATTTAAAATATTAACGTTGGTTGATATATAGACGTATACTACTCCTTCGCTTTTTATGACTGAATACCGAATGCACAGTCCTTCCTACACAGAAAACAAAGACGTTCTGCAACCTTCTATGCATAGACATATTATCTTCTATTGTCTGAAATCACTTAAAAAAAGAAGTTTTGGAGACCATTTGTTCTATCTGAAGAAGTTATGTATCATTAAAAGAAGTTACTATATCATTTGACAAGAAGTTTTGGTACCCAAAAGAAGGGAAATTCTTCCCTAGAATGCACCTTTTAAAAAGAAGTTATAAGTTCTAAATTTAGAAGGTTTTATTTTAAGTGTACACACAGACAGACATACACACACACGCATATCGTTCCCAGCCACTTCACAGATAATACTAAAAAAAATGACTTGGAAAAGGAGTGTGTGTGGGGGGGGGGGGGGAGAATAGAAGTTAAATTTATCTTTTAAAATATATATATATATATTGTATCAGTGATATAAAGATACAAATATGCTTTAACCCTCCTAATAAATAAAACTTTGTTTGCACATTTACTTCTATTAATAAACAAAGGTAATTTATAGTCACCTTATTTCTCAGAAGAAATGAACGCATTTAATAACTAAATAGTTTATAAAGAGAATTATATAAATATGCTTTGCAATAGATCTTACCATATTATTATTATCTTATTATCTCAAAGCACAATTATATATTTCAGTATAAGAAGTCAAGCATAACAAAATACAACTTTGTTGAAATGTGTCATAAGATTAATTCTAAACAACTGTAATTTAAAAGAAAATCATTATTCTTCCCATAGACCATTTTCTTCGGCGAACTTCTTTCCACGACTGTAGCGTGCGATGGAAATTGGCTCATTTGCCACAAAGAATGTCGGAGAAAATACATTTGCAAACTCAGTATATTTCTATGGAAGTATTTTATACTCATGGAAAACGAAACGTAATGAAGAGCCGCCATTCATTATAATTATTCATAATTATTCACAATCAATATAATGACTATTATCAGTGTAACAATTTCAAGATATTCCCTTCAGAATGTCTTAGTGATCATAAAAAATATGAATAACGCGTGAGAATACTAATGTCATCAGGTTAACCTAATCTAAGCTAACTTAACTTAACCTAAATTAAACCCCCGAAAATATCTCCTACAACGAAGTAGTAGTTATTTTCCGGGTAGGAGGAAAGTGATACAAAAAATAGCATCGAATAGGAACGAACGCAACTTTTAGCGATATACAGGGTGTCTCAGAAGTCGTGCACCATATTTATAGGTCATCCGCACCTATAAATATGGTGCGCGAATTCTGAGACACCCTGTATATATATATATATATATATATATATATATATATATATATATATATATATATACACACATTCAACTGCAAAGAGCACGCAGTATAAATAACGTAAAGAACGACGCTTGTATAGGAGATATTCCGCGCAAGACGAGAGAGAGAGAGGGTGGTTACCTCATTTTTTCATTTGTTTCGTTCTCTCTCTCTCGTCTTGCGCGGAATATCTCCTATACAAGCGGCGTTCTTTACGATATATATATATATATATATATATATATATATATATATATATATATATATATATATATATATATATGTGTGTGTGTGTGTGTGTGTGTGTGTGTGTGTGTGTGTGTGTGAAATCTGCTGGTTTTGAGTGAGAGTAATGATGTTTCGTTGATGCATCGAATTCTGTACCACACTGTAGTCTTAATATACTCACCAAAAGTTGCCAAAAATGGAAAAATATGACATTAATTAAATCGAATATAAAACTCAGAATTTATGAAAATCATATAAAATCTTTTTGTAGGAAACTCACGAGTTTTAACATGTTATTCTATTATTATCGGTACTCAAAATATCTCAGTAATGTTGAAAAATATATAATTTCCCTTAATATCCAAATTATCCACGGGGATACGAAACTTTTGGATATATAATGATATGATAACATGAAATTAAGTACCGTTTTGTTATTAACCTATAAATATTAACCTATAAGCATTAACCTATAAACATTAACCTATATGCATTAACCTATAAACAATTTAAATATTTTTTTTGCAAATGGTGGAATATAACGATATATTTATCGTATTTATTACACAAATAACTCACTTGAAAAATAAAAAATATGCAGCAGATACTAAAAATAGTAAAAATAGCTAAGTACTTCTCAAGAATCTTATACCACTTGAATGCCATTTTAAAAACAGTATTTATACTTCATTGAAACACTTTTTCATTATAAAATCACTCTTTAATAATGAGTCTAGTTAAATGTTTAGTAATTGGTCAACCAAATATAAGTTTGCCACGGCTTCTTCGCGTTTTATCCGCAGGAAATGTCCTCTTTTTTCGCTTTCTGATACTTAAAATAGAATAGCTAAAAATAGAGTACCTAAAAATGTTGTTGATGCTATTTTCTTACGAGCCCAAGTTTAGAGTCAGGATGGAGTGAGTGAAATTGAAGAAATAAGTGTCATACCGACATTGCGAGGAAAAAAAATTGTTGATAAGTATCGATCTTCATAACGTTATTATTTGTTTTTTGTTTTAATTTCATTTGACTTCGACCAACGACACCTAACCTAATTTAGTTTAACCTGTCCTTACTTATGCTAACCTAATTTAACCTTACGAATAGGGAGGAGAGTTAAAAATTCTCGACATATCGAATTTATTTCCATTAAAATGTCACCATTCCTTTGCGTGATTTATTTTTTAACCCTCGTCAGGAACCTTCAATTTACTTACGTTGTTGGAACCATGGGGTCAATATGACCCCACAGGCCTAAAATCTTACAAAATGGTGCTATAAAAAGTCTGTAAATGACACAATCACACGAATGAAACATTCTATTTTGATATTTAAGAACGCTTAACGAATCGTATCAACTCTTTCAATGTTTTGACCCCCATAATGGTTCCTAATGAGGGTTAAACCAGTCTACTTTTGGATCCTCTTCATACATTAGGAGATAATTTCACTTATAATAATAATAATAATAATAATAATAATAATAATAATAATTATAATAAAACTGAATATTTATTATAATCTTTAATTTACTGTAATAATTAAAGGTGACTTGCTTATTTTATCAACTTTCTGTCTATATTTCACTTTTAAACTGTCATATTTTTGGGGAAAATAGACAAAAGAATAAATACATACATACAGAGGGTTGACAAAAGTAAATAGACACCACGATGATTGTCCTCGAGAACAAATGGCAAAGGTCATTAATGGAATGCCAGAACGTGTTGTGTCAGCTTTACATAATGCAAAAGGGGAAAGCAACTCGATTCTAAATATATTGATTCAATAAAGTTGTTATTATTTATTCACTTTTATTCCAGTCAAAAGCTATATATATAAAAAAAAAAAAAAACTCCGGAAGGTATCTATTTACTTTTGTCATCACTCTGTGCGTACCTCGATAGACAGACAAATAGATAGATATAGAGATAAAAAAAAAAATCATTCAACTGGATCCTCAAATTCCCTCTTTCTGGGATCAGGATGGGGGTCAACTTGTGCCTCCTGAATGAAGACATTCTTTTGAAGACTGACGTCACTCCTCCTACCAACTCGACCTTTGGTTTTCGCTTATATATATATATATATATATATATTACTGTAATTAATTCACAACTGCGATAAGGTTGTTGTTGGTGGTGGTGTTGTTGTTGGTGTTGTTGTTGTTGAGATTAATTTGAGCTCATTGTAATTCGTATAACAGCGTATTTTTAACGTTTAATAACGAATAATTGGTCGTAATAAAGATAAGATAATTTCCATCCCAATTAAACCAAACTGTTCTTTGTAGAGTTTGTCATAACTGTTGCAGTGGAAGGCCAACACCAATTTCCTTTCATCTTTAAGGAAACACATTACCATTTATAATATCCTAATTAATAGCAATTGCATCATATAATAACTCTTAAATACATTAATGAGCAAAGTTAGTTTTGAATGTATTTAAATCATTCTTAAAGAATGATGGCATCATTACGAAAGATTTTGTTATCCAGTTTTTTATAAAAATGTCAGAGAGGTCAAAACTATTAAAATTGAGATTAGCAGATGTTAATAAGAATTTCAAATTTATTCTTTGTTACGTATTCTGTCTGTTTGTCTCTCTCTCTCTCTCTCTCTCTCTCTCTCTCTCTCTCTCTCTCTCTCTCTCTCTTCCTCTCTCTCTATCTATCTATCTATCTATCTATGTATCTCTCTCTCTGAGATGTTATTTCTTTATTCTTAAGAATGTGGTTAATTATCATATAGAGGCATAAAGAGGGCATGCAAAGGAACTCCATCAACTTCTGTGTTTTTCACTATACACACCTGTGTCCTCCTTAAAGGCGGTTACCTTTTCATCGTGCTAATAAAACAACAGTTCCAAGGATAACTAAATAAAACAGAAATCATATTAAACTATTTATATTGTCCTTAAAATGAGAGGTAGTTTATTTAAATCGGATGAGTTGTCTTTTTACAAATTCAACTTGAACAACTGTTGTTAACAAATAAAGTTGACAAGGAGGGTAATTAGAGAGAATTAGCCAAACGTGAAAGAAGTTTACAATGGACAAAAACAAAGAAAATAAAGCATTAACTTAGCAAATGTTCAATGTGTCCTCTATAATTATCAATGACCAAATGACCATTTGTAGCCTTGTGCGCCACTGGTAAACTGTAGAAATGGTGTCTTGATCGAGCTCATTCCATGCTGTTAAAATGTACTCTCAAAGTTAATTGACATCTTGGATATTTTGTCCGTAAACTTTGTCAACTAAACGTCCCCATATGAAATAATCAACGGGATTTAAATCCGGACTATTTGGTGGCCAATCTTGTTGCCCGATGAAATCGGGACATTGTTCTTGCAAGTATGCAATGGTGTGCCGGGACTGATGAGATGGAACGCTGTCTCGCTGAAAAATATTGTCAACTTATTTTTTAGGAACTATTGTTCAAGTTGAATTTGAAAGAAAAAAAGACGACTCATTCCATTTAAATAAAGTACCCCTTATTTTAAGGACAATATAAAGGAGTTAATGTGATTTCTATTTCATTAGTTATCCTTAGAATTGTGGTTTTATTGGCCTGGTGATAAAGGTGGCCACAATGTGTGTGTATATATATATATAATATATATATATGATGAATAAAACCACGAAGGAAAGGAAACACAAACGGTGCTCAAGCGCTTTCGTCTAATGACATCCTCAGGAACACTGAAATACATAAAAGGTTACGGCCTATATATAGGTTACAGAAAGAAAAAAAAAAGAAAAAAAAATAAATAAATAAATAACATACATACACACAAACATATATACATATATAGGGTGAACCAAATGTAGGTGGACAGTAAATGATAACGTTTATTTTGAGAATACATATTTAATTTTTTGTATACTATAATACAAAATAAAATTTAAATAAATTTAGTTATAATATTTAAATAATAAAACACAAACACCATAGTTATAATGAACACCATAGTTATAATATAATATAACACAAACCGTATTCAACCTACTGTCCACCTACTTTTGGTTCACCGTGTATATATACATACATATCTACACACATACACATATATATATATATATATATATATATATATATTATATATAATATTATATATATATATATATATATATATATATATATATATGCAATAAACGGAGAAGTAAAAATAAAACTTAAAATTAAGGATTAGAGGATTAACAAAGAGGCATATCGATTTTTAGCACAAGATCAAATGAGTTATAAAAATAATACAAATTTATACTGGAGATACGCCCGGGTTTAACACTTTGCCTTTTTAGAGCAAGTTTCGATATATATAAAAATAAATTGAAGATCAAAAGTTAATAAAGTAGCTTACAAGTTTACCAAAGATTTAGCGTCTACCCTTTTATCTAAATTTGTTTTGAAGGAATTCAAAACAACAGATCGAGTTGAAAAGACCGTTGCTTATGTTGAAGTTATTTGAAAGTTGAATAATGGCAGACTCAAGAATATTTCTATTGACAATGTTGCTCGAATGAAATAAAACTGAAGCATTATTCCAATCAATACAGTGGGATAACTCTGACAAATGGACAAAAAGAGCACTGGACAACTGTCCTGTTCTGACGGAATATTGATGCTGTTTTATACGTGTGTGCAAATCCTTTCCCGTCTGACCTATGTAAAAGGAATCACATTGTTTACACCCAATTTTATAGATAATGCCTGAATTATTGGTAGGGCTATTTTTTACTATGATATTTTTCACAATATTGTTATATGAAAATACTACATTAATATCCAAAAGTTTAAGTACATTAGCAATGCCTAAAAAGCCCGGGAAAAATGGAAGTACTAAAATATTTTTTGACAAAGTACGAGTGTTATTATTGACACGATAGAAAGTTCGTTTTGCCTTGTTGAGACAAGATTCCATAAACGCAGATGGGTAACACAGATCACTTCCAATACCGTTGATTTTTTCCAATTCGGCATCGATGTATTCGGGACTGGCGATCCTAAGGGCGCGGAGAAACATTGATGAAAAAATGGCCTTCTTAGTGGGGGTGTCATGTCCCGAGTAAAAGTGTACGTAGGACAAGTTGTTTGTTGTTTTCCGATAGATACTAAACTTAAAACCTGGGCTTTCCCTATGTACACGCACATCCAAAAATGGGATTGACTTGTCTTGTTCCACTTCTAAAGTAAACTTAATGGAGGGGACTTGATCATTTAACTGAAGGAGGAAGTTATCCAGGTCACGATTCATGGGTCAGATACAAAATATCGTCGACGTACCGCAACCAAGGGATGCCAACCCCCAGGATTCTCGGAATGTAAGTAATTTCGAAAAACTCCATATCAATATTGGAGAGGAGGGGCGATAAGGGGTTGCCCATGGCCATCCCAAACACTTGTTGATAATACTCGTTATTGAAAGTGAATTTACAGTCTTTAATGCAAAGCTTAATAAGTTCCAAAACAATGTGTGAAGGTAGTGGCAGGTCATACTTATGTAATTCTTGGGAGAGAAGCATATCATCAATCGGCACTTTTGTAAACAATGAACAAACATCAAAACTGATCAATCTATCGTTAGTTTCAATACGTGCATTATTCAATTTTTCAGTAAGATCCATGGAATTTTTTACATGTGAATCAGAGATAGTTCCAAGAATGGGGGACAAGACTTTGACAAGCCATTTGGAGAGTTTATAAGTAATAGAGCCCACCGAGCTAATAATAGGGCGCATAGGGTTGCCAGGTTTGTGGGTTTTAATAAGACCGTAAAGGTAGGGCAGAGAAGGTGAAGTGGACATGAAAAGCGGAATTAAGTCCTTATGATCTTTGAGAATGCGTTTCAAGCCACTATTAAATGATTTGATGACGTCATCCTGCGGGTTCTTCCTAAGTTTGCTGTATGTGGCGGGGTCCTGGAGAAGCTCGTTCATCTTTCCGATGTAGTCCACTTTGTCCATAATAACTATGGTGTTAGCCTTGTCTGCTTTAGTAATATGGAGCTCCCATCTTTTTTTAATTGTGAGAGGCCATCGCAAAACCGTTTAGGAAAGTTATCTTCGTAATTACCATTCGCCGCACTATAAACGAGGCCTTTAACTATGTTAAACAAATACTGAGGGAGATTACACTGTTTTTCAAAACACGCGAGACTGTAACAAATTTGTAAAGCCGAAGGTTTTTTAACAATAAAAAAGGACATACCATATCCAAGGGCACTTTTTGCATCGTCACTAATGTTTTTCGAAGAAAGGTTCAAAACACACTTTGAGCTGCTTTTTTACTCCACTGACTATTTCGAATGAGACTTTTAATTTTCGATCCAAAATGTTACGAAGTGAAGTAGTTCTCCGACGCAACTCGTTGAAATTTCATCAAACAAAGGTTGGATCCACGGTTGGGGAATAACGGTTACTGCATATAATATATATAATATATATATATGTTATGTGTGTAGATATGTATGTATATATATATATATATATATGTATATATGTTTGTGTGTATGTATGTTATTTATTTATTATTTTTTTTTTTTTTTTTTTTTCTTTCTATAACCTATATATAGGCCGTAACCTTTTATGTATTTCAGTGTTCCTGAGGATGTCATTAGACGAAAGCGCTTGAGCACCGTTTTGTGTTTCCTTTCCTTCGTGGTTTTATTCATCATAAATATTTTTCACGTGTACTTTCGTGAAATAATTTTCATATAATGAACACCACGTGTTCCTTCGGCTTGCTGTTCCCTCTCTTGTCTCCGTTTGTGTCCGTGTTTTCTTCTACATTAATGAAGGGGCATGCAATTCGTATCCGACGAAAGTTTCTTACTAACTGTCTAGAGGAGCAAGTTCTTCCCAAATCCCTGCTTCCGATTCGCCTAGACAAATTGACGACCATCCGTTCAACAACTTCAGCAGATTAATTTTAAAGAAACATATTGAAGTCACCAGACAAAATGAGTGGTCCGCCTTCAAAAACTTAAACATCGCCAAACATAATTTTGTAACCATTATTCCCCAACCGTGGATCCAACCTTTGTTTGATGAAATTTACAACGAGTTGCGTCGGAGAACTACTTCACTTCGTAACATTTTGGATCGGAAAATTAAAAGTCTCATTCGAAATAGTCAGTGGAGTAAAAAAGCAAGCTCAAAGTGTGTTTTGAACCTTTCTTCGAAAAACATTAGTGACGATGCAAAAAGTGCCCTTCGATATGGTATGTCCTTTTTTATTGTTAAAAAACCTTCGGCTTTACAAATTTGTTACAGTCTCGCGTGTTTTGAAAAACAGTGTAATCTCTCAGTATTTGTTTAACATAGTTAAAGGCCTCGTTTATAGTGCGGCGAATGGTAATTACGAAGATAACTTTCCTAAACGGTTTTGCGATGGCCTCTCACAATTAAAAAAAGATGGGAGCTCCATATTACTAAAGCAGACAAGGCTAACACCATAGTTATTATGGACAAAGTGGACTACATCGGAAAGATGAACGAGCTTCTCCAGGACCCCGCCACATACAGCAAACTTAGGAAGAACCCGCAGGATGACGTCATCAAATCATTTAATAGTGGCTTGAAACGCATTCTCAAAGATCATAAGGACTTAATTCCGCTTTTCATGTCCACTTCACCTTCTCTGCCCTACCTTTACGGTCTTATTAAAACCCACAAACCTGGCAACCCTATGCGCCCTATTATTAGCTCGGTGGGCTCTATTACTTATAAACTCTCCAAATGGCTTGTCAAAGTCTTGTCCCCCATTCTCGGAACTATCTCTGATTCACATGTAAAAAATTCCATGGATCTTACTGAAAAATTGAATAATGCACGTAATGAAACTAACGATAGATTGATCAGTTTTGATGTTTGTTCATTGTTTACAAAAGTGCCGATTGATGATATGCTTGACTTTCTCTCCCAAGAATTACATAAGTATGACCTGCCACTACCTTCACACATTGTTTTGGAACTTATTAAGCTTTGCATAAAGACTGTAAATTCACTTTCAATAACGAGTATTATCAACAAGTTTTGGGATGGCCATGGGCAACCCCTTATCGCCCCTCCTCTCCAATATTTATATGGAGTTTTTCGAAATTATTTACATTCCGAGAATCCTGGGGGTGGCATCCCTTGGTTGCGGTACGTCGACGATATTTTGTGTATCTGACCCATGAATCGTGACCTGGATAACTTCCTCCTTCAGTTAAATGATCAAGTCCCCTCCATTAAGTTTACTTTAGAAGTGGAACAAGACAAGTCAATCCCATTTTTGGATGTGCGTGTACATAGGGAAAGCCCAGGTTTTAAGTTTAGTATCTATCGGAAAACAACAAACAATTTGTCCTACGTACACTTTTACTCGGGACATGACACCCCCACTAAGAAGGCCATTTTTCATCAATGTTTCTCCGCGCCCTTAGGATCGCCAGTCCGGAATACATCGATGCCGAATTGGAAAAAATCAACGGTATTGGAAGTGATCTGTGTTACCCATCTGCGTTTATGGAATCTTGTCTCAACAAGGCAAAACGAACTTTCTATCGTGTCAATAATAACACTCGTACGTTGTCAAAAATATTTTAGTACTTCCATTTTTCCCGGGCTTTTTAGGCATTGCTAATGTACTTAAACTTTTGGATATTAATGTAGTATTTTCATATAACAATATTGTGAAAAATATCATAGTAAAAAATAGCCCTACCAATAATTCAGGCATTATCTATAAAATTGGTGTAAACAATGTGATTCCTTTTACATAGGTCAGACGGGAAAGGATTTGCACACACGTATAAAACAGCATCAATATTCCGTCAGAACAGGACAGTTGTCCAGTGCTCTTTTTGTCCATTTGTCAGAGTTATCCCACTGTATTGATTGGAATAATGCTTCAGTTTTATTTCATTCGAGCAACATTGTCAATAGAAATATTCTTGAGTCTGCCATTATTCAACTTTCAAATAACTTCAACATAAGCAACGGTCTTTTTCAACTCGATCTGTTGTTTTGAATTCCTTCAAAACAAATCTAGATAAAAAGGGTAGGACGCTAAATCTTTGGTAAACTTGTAAGCTACTTTATTAACTTTTAATCTTCAATTTATTTTTATATATCGAAACTTGACTCTAAAAAGGCAAAGTGTTAAACCCGGGCGTATCTCCAGTATAAATTTATATATTTTTCTAACTCATTTGATCTTGTGCTAAAAATCGATATGCCTCTTTGTTAATCCTCTAATCCTTAATTTTTAAGTTTTATTTTTACTTCTCCGTTTATTGCATATATATATATATATATATATATATGTGTATGTGTGTAGATATGTATATATATATATATATGTATATATGTTTGTGTGTATGTATGTTATTATTTATTATTTTTTATTTTTTTTTCTTTCTGTAACCTATATATAGGCCGTAACCTTTTATGTATTTCAGTGTTCCTAGGATGTCATTAGACGAAAGCGCTTGAGCACCGTTTTGTTTTCCTTTCTTCGTGGTTTATTCATCATAAATATTTTTCACGTGTTACTTTCGTGAAATAATTTTCATATATATATATATATATATATATAATATGAAAAGTAAGATATTATTATTATTATTATTATTATTATTAGTAGTAGTAGTAGTAGTAGTAGTAGTAGTAGTAATAGTAGTATAAATAAATAAGAGGAAAAACAAATAATGAGAGAAAATTGAATTTCGAAGGAGAACTTCAAATTTTTTACAAAAATTTCCAACAAAAGCACCGTTTTAGTTTACTGAATGCAATTGAAGTGATACAGAATTGTTCCTGAAGCAAAAGCTATATCAGTATTTAAATCTATGAGTTAAAAGCAAAGGTTTTCTTAACACAGATAATTTAAAACCCATTTCTTTGATCAGTTGGTTTGTGTAATTCTTGCAACCACAGCAACAAACGAATTTAGCCTTTAGCTCTCTTCCATTTTTATTTCACGAGATGGACCCAATTTTTTTTCGACCGGTGAGATACCACTTTCCCTGTGATAATTATTGATGTCTTTATTTGTGAGAGGGGGGGGGGGGACAGGAAGAACAACCGGAGTTCAAATGTCGCGCTCTGCCTAAGCTGAAGTGAAAGAGAGTTTTTTATATATATATGTATTTTTTTCTTTTGTCAGTGCCAGGTAAGTGTCAGTATCATTGTCACTGATAGGCTACACATTCTGCATCATAATGATATTAAATTACCCTCTGGAACCCCAGTAAAATTAAACTTCAATTAATTTTTCTTGTATTTACAAAGGATGCAAGTGTAAATCTTGTTCACAGGATAAATCCTCATATTAACTCTGTTGTCCTTCACAGAGTGAATGCATATAACATTGAGAATATCTATTTTAATGTACTGATACTGGTTTATCCTGTTTTGGTTTTAGAATAAATAAAAATATGCCTCTTGGAAAAGACGTTACTCACTGAAAGGGACATAATAGTAGGAGCTCGTTTGGTTGGTGTCTCAGTTTCAAATGTCGCGTGATTACTCCTATATCTCGAGAACAGTCCTCAAGGTTATGAATACACGAATATAAATGGACGTAAAGCATCACTGACAGAATGTGACGGAAGAACCTTATTACGAGCTGTGAAGTACAAACCAAAGACTGCTGCATCAAAATTCTGTTCGGAACTTAACAATAGTTCGCAAAGACCAGTATCAGTCAAACCTATGTTATGGGAACTGTAGTGAAGCCCCCTCATAACAGCAACCAGTGCAAAAGATCGAATGAAGCTGGAGTTGGAAAGAATAATGGGAACACTATTGTGCTTGTGTGGTGTAGTTTTTCCACTTCTTTTCAGGTATTCAGAACCTTGGGGACTGTTCCTCAACATAATACTGAGATGCCAATCAAACGGGCTCCTACCTATCATGCCACTTTCACAGTCAGTGGCATCTTTTCCAACAGCCATTTTTTTTTATTTATTCTGCAAGGACAGAAAATACCAATATCAATACCAACATATCAAAATAGATAATGTTCCCAATATTATATGGATTCATGTATTAAATTAGTAACGTATATAACGCCATTAATGATATCAGAAAATACAGCATCGAAAATGCGAGTGTTTCCATTATTCTGCCCAACCCATATATATAGCGAAAGAGAGAGAGAGAGAGAGAGAGAGAGAGAGAGAGAGAGAGAGAGAGAGAGAACAAAGACTTCCCGTAACTTTCTATACATAGAAATATTATCTTTTATTGTCTCATATTACTCAAAAAAGAAATTTTGAAGACCATTTTTTCTATCCAAAGAAGTTATATATCATTAAAAAGAAGTTATATCATCTGACAAGAGGCTTTGATACTCAAAAGAAGGAAAACTTCTGAAAAAGGCATCCTCAAAACGACGTTATAAGTTCTAAATTTGGACGGTTTTATTTTGAGTATATATATGTGTGTGTGTGTGTGTGTGTGTGTGTGTGTGTGTGTGTGTGTGTGTGTTTGGGAAAGCTTCCGAAATACCTCTTCTGACGTCTCTTGTTGACAAAATGTAAAACTGAGAATCCGAAACTTTAATATACACTTATACAAAGGAATACAAAGGACACCAAACAGCAACAGACCACCCGGTTCCTACGAGGATGTCTGTTTAAGAAGGAAGATTAAAAGAAGCAAGAAAATTTAAAGACAAGTGAACGTTTTAAAGCAAAACAAAGAAGAAATGTTGAAAAGAAAGCAAGAAATTTAAAGATAAAATTAAAATTTTAAAATAAAGAGGAGGGAATCCGTGTGGAAATTTTACAATACTTCTTCGCGATAACAAATGCTCCTAAATGGGGGTTTAAAGCAAGATAAGCATCTAGTCTCTTTTTAAAGGATTCGATCGAATTACTTTGAACTACTCTTGCTGGCAAATCCAATACACAAATTAACTATACGATTGAAGAAAAAATGTTTAGCTTCATTAGAATTAAAATGTTTACCCACTAACTTAAGACCATTACCCCGAGTTCTAGCTCTATTTCTGAAGGTGAAATAGTTTTCGGCGTCGACATTATCAAAACCTTTATAAATCATTTTAAATACCTGGATTAAATCCCCTCGAATTCGCTTTTTTACAAGTGAGAATAAATTTAACGTTTCTAAGCGGGTAGTGCAGGGGTAGGGAACCTGCGGCCTTTTGAGGTACTAGTTGCGGCCTTCTGCCTATTTGACATTCAGAATTCATACCGTACGATAATGGACAGCAACTGATACCCCTTTAGGGCTTTAGGCTATTTCATTAGATCATGGTTTCAGCTTCACTGCTTCTTACACATACAAGCCTTCTTTATGGCTTGAACAATAGGAAATATGGCAACGTTGCCAGTTGAAACTGGCAGAGTTGCCTTACGGCTTACGCCCTTACCTATCAACGATCAACTCGACTGGCTGACTGGATGACAGTTACTGACGATTCTCCGATAGTGACACGCAAGCTTGTTTCCTTTAAAACTGTAAATCTTTGATCAGTTCGTGTACCATTTTTATTTAAAAATCTTCTGGTACCCAAATCATGTCAAAAACTGTGAAAAGAAAATTAAAAGAAGAGAACAGAGTATTCCATGAAGAATAGGAATTGCAGTATTTCATAGTTGCTGAGAAAGATAAAATGATGTGTTTGCTCTGCAACGCCATAATTGCAACAGTGAAGAAACACAATGCATATCAGCATTATGCAACTCATAAGAACCACAAGTATGCTATATTGGAAGAAGAACCCCGAAAGTCTGCACTTACGAAGATGAAACTTCAAAAGCAGCAACAACAGCAAGTATTTAAAACGATGTCAGGCCTAGGGACTGAAATCACTGAAGCAACTTATAAAGTAGCATATATACTTGGAAAAAGAGGTAAGCCATATAGTGATGTGGAAATCATAAAAGAATGCATTGTTGAAGTTGTAGCCTCTTTAGATTCAGACAAGGTTAACAAATACAAACAACTACCTCTTTCAAGAAGGACCATAACTGATCGGCAACATGAATTAGCCCTCAATGTAACTGAACAACTTCATACAATATGCCAAAGCGGAAATACTTATTATTCGATTGCCTTGGATGAGTCCACTGATATTACGGACTCAGCGCAAGTGTAATTTTTTATTCGTGTTAAAACTGCAGATTTTCAATGCTACGAGGAGTTACTGGCTTTGGGTACCCTTACGGGGAAGACACGTGGAATTGACGTCTTGTCTCTCTTCAAAGAAAAATGCCGTGAAGCGAAACTGAATTTATGTAATTTAGTAAGTGTATGCACAGATGGTGCACCTTCCATGAGAGGAAAATGAACAGGATTTGTTGCGCTACTACAAAAAGAACTGCCAAATCCAGATAGCTTGATTTCCTTTCACTGTATTTTGCATCAACAGAATCTCTGTGCCAAATCTACTGTTTTAAGTGACATATTAAGTAAAGTTATACGTATTGTGAACTACATTAGAGCAAATGCATCACGACATCGCCAGTTTCGCAATATGCTTATGCTTGATGATGAAACATTCAGTGTGGATCTTCGGTATCATTCTAAAGTGCGCTGGTTGTCACAAGGGCGTCTTTGAAAAACTTTTGTCTTTGCGAAAACAAATCACAAGATTTTCTGAGGAACTCAATGAACCATGTGAATTGTCGAAAAAGGATTTCTGCAGAAATGCTGCATTTTTGTGTGACGTAATGTCAAAGCAAATGACCTGAATATTTCTTTGCAAGCCTTTCGGAGGAAGCTGCGCCTTTTCAAAACTATCCTTACCCGATCGGAACTTTCAGCTGAACACTTCCCTGAACTGGCAAAGGTAATTGATGAAGAAGATACAAGCAAATCATTAAGGGAATGCGATGTGAAAGAATACACAGCTGTCCTCCCTGATTGAAGAATACGATAAAAGATTTGAAGATTTTGAGAAACATGACTTCACACTGAAACTAGCTTTCCAACCACACCTGGTTGATGTCTCCAAAGCACCTGAAGATTTACAGATGGAGTTGATTGAGCTATTAGAAGATAATATCCTTAAGTCTCTATTTGATACTAAGAAGGATCCTGTTGAAATATGGAAAAATGGCGTTGAATACCCACGTCTGCGCTAACATGCTCGTCGAATGTTGCCTTCTTTCGGCACAACCTACTGTTGTGAATCAACGTTTTCATATGTGACTCAAATTAAAACGCGCTTGAGATCTCAGATGACGAATATTCACCTGGAGGACCAACTAAAACTACGGTCAACGATATTGGAACCAAATGTACGACTCTTGTCCCGCAATAAGCAGTCACAAAAAAGTCATTAAATGGTTCATCACTTTTTCACTTAATGTTAACATCATTTCACTTAATATCATTTTTCACTTAATATTAGTTCTATTGTTAATTATTCCCCCCCAAAAATAAATGTGCATTTGCTGAATTTTTTATTTATTATAAAAGCCCTCACGTATTATCAAGTTTGATTTAAAATTAATAAATATGTAGATTGTAGACTAAAATATGACATTTTGTTGTACTGTATATGTTAAATTCTCAGCATGCGGCCTAATAGGGTCTTGGTTAAATGAAATGCGGCCTTCCAATGAAAAAAGGTTCCCCACCCCTGGCCCAGTAGTGTATGATTTGTTTCCAAGTCTAGGAATTATCATTCCTTCGCTGCACTCTCTCCATTCTGTTTATGTCCTGTCGTAAATATGGGGACCAGAACTGAACGCACTATTTGAATGGAACTTCTCCAGATTGTAACGATTTATTATTGTTATTATTATATATTATTATTATATATATATATATTTATATATGAGAGGAGAGACTCTTGCGCAGTTCATTTCTTTAAGTACCCTAGGGTAGAGCTTATCTGCCTGGAGTTTTCCGAAGACAGTCAATGAACGAGCCCTTCCACTCATTACACTTGCTGAAAAACAAACAAATTTTCTCGAAGTGTTTACGGAGGAGGTAGTTAAAGCAGGTAAAGTGGAAGGAAGAACTAACTGTATAAAATGCAGAGTATGTATAAAATAACTGAATAAATTAAAACAGTCATTAATAAAAACTAAATATGAAAATAATGATCGAACAAGTGTAGTAGAATCATAAGAAGCCAGCACAAAACTCAAAACGTAACCTAGAAGGGGTTTATAATAGAAATTGTAAATACTACACCAAATGTTGCTAATATGGCGCTTGTTCAGAGAAAGAAACAAGCTAATTATATCTGTTCACTGAATGAAACATTTAAAGTATATCTCATTTAAGGGAGGGTTTCCCCAGACAGGAAAATGCGAGTGATCCGTCAGAGGTCGATAAAGGTGATATAAAGAGGTTCAAATTCTAGAATTTGAACAGACCTCAAAGGTCATGTGAACACCATCAGAAATCCAGCCTTAAATGTGATTAGTATCGTACAGTTTTATATTATAAATATATTTACAAAACATATTTATTTAAACATATATATATATAATATATAATGACACATTTAAACATACTGTATATGAAATTATATATGCTCGCATATATTGTATATATATATATATATATATATATATATATATATATATGTCATTGTAAATTGTAAGACCAATGTATGTATTTTATTATTACTAATAAAGATTATTCAATTCAATTCAATTCAATTCAATATATAATATATAATAATAATAATAATAATAATGAGGAGACTGTAGACACCAATCGACCAGAGAAGTACTCCGGGTGGGGACGTTGTTAGGCACCCCTGTCCATTTTTAGCTGATCTTTTTCCGTGTCTCATCTACCCTGTAAAGACAGTCCAACACGCTCTCAAACACACGCTTCTCCCTCTTTTCTTCATTACACATTTGGCTCTCTCTTTCTTGTAAAGAAACAACACCCTTGGCCCCTCCTTTCTACTTAATAAATAAATAAATAAATAAATATATATATACTGTATATATTGGTAATAATACGGGGTAAAAATTTCTTTTTTGATGCGTACATGATTGATAGATTTCTGGGCTATGCGGTGACCACGTTGCAACATCGCATCCCGTTAGATTAACGAAGTTAAGCGACGTTGTGTCTGCTTAGTAGTTGGATGGGAGGCTGTCCTCTCCGTTCATATAATGTTGTGATTCGTGTTTCTGAGCACACCTAAAGCCGCAGGTAGACCCCCCACCATCACACAACCTCCAACACCCTTACGAAAAAGGTTTAAAACAATTTCCAAAACATTTCAATTGATGGATTTTTGACAAATGTGGATTTTTGCGTCTTAAATAATACGAAAAAACGTGATAAAAGTAATAAAAAAATTTAATTATTAAATAAACAAATAAACTTCTGAAAAAAGTTCATGAAAGTGTCAAAGAATGAATAACCTCCGAGCAAATGGCTAACTGTGGGTATTCAATTTCAACGAGTTTTAGTTATAATACCTTGAATAAAATACTATATTTAGTTATAGATTAGAAAGCGTCCAGAGATCAGCTTTCGACAGAATTACGAAATAAACTGAAATAAACGAAGGTTGAGAAGAAGTATAATTGTACGAATGTGAGCAAAAGTGGTTGGGTGAACGTCTAACGTCCTTCAATCGCGTAGGGCCATTGAGATAGGCGGTAACTCCACTAACTCGAGGGAAATATGATTCCAGTCATTTGGAAGCCATGGTTAAGCCGCCGAATAAATTACTAACAGCAGGCTCGCTAATGTTTCCCTTACCCACTTCTCAGACTAGCTTGGGACAGTTCTTGGCTGAATTAAGAGTGATTTGGAGAGTCGTCTCGAAATCAGAAGCAGAGTTGTGACGAGAAATAATAGATTTAAATTAAAAAGAAAAAGTTTCAATATTGACATAAGAATATTTTTTCATGAATAGCTTATACAGACGATTACAACAAATCTCTATACAGTTGATGGATGTCGTTTTGACGAAACAAATGGATTTAAAACAAATAAATATTATTTTTCCCATTAGCAAACAAAAGATATTACTGAACCACTGTATGTAAACTCTCAGTAAAGAAAGGAGCCTAGTTTCGGTCTGAAGCTCCTTCGGAAGACATAGCCTTCCTGACTGCTCCCCGGGGTTAGGTGAAACACTCCAACCCAACTCCAAAGAAAGAAGACATTACAAGCGACTAGTGTGAAAAAACTATTCAATTTATGTAAGATTGAACTGCATTTATCCAACAGACGACATAACATGGGGTAACGTTTTACAAGATGACCTGCAGTTAAATCGTGTAGTGACGTTGTTAAAAAGTTATCGCTTGTGACGTCACGAATATGTAAATAAGCTTTATGAATATTTACCGATTTTATAGTAAATATACAGTATATGGGTGAATTTCACAATTAAACACATGAAATTAGTAAATATACACATCCACAAGGAAAAATGCAAAATTTATTTAACTACACAATATATACAGGGTGGCGAGAAAGTCGCGCACCATAGAAATTTTCAGCGTTGACTATAATATAATTATTTTTCTTTTAGGTAGGGGATGGCTGCGAAATTAACAATAGACGAGAGGGTGAGCTTGGTTTTAATGTATGGAAGACCAGGTACTACAAATCCGATCAATCGCTACAGAATTTAATAAGAAATCCCCGGAGAGACCTCCAGTTGATCAGGCAACCGTTGGAAGAGTAATTAATCGGTTTAAAGAAACGCGAATGTTTATGACCGCCCGCGTAGCCGTAGGCCGAGAACGTCAACCGATGAAGCAATAACAACAATGGTATTAGGTCATCTCTTACAAAGTCCAAAAAAGTCGACGAGAAAGCTTTCTCAGGAGACAAGAGTCGACAGGAGATCCATCCAGCGAATTCTGAAGAAATAATCATTGCCATCCGTACAAAGTCCAACTTGTTCAGGACCTGCACGGTGATGATACACATCGTAGAAAGGAGTGTTGCGAATGGTTCTTACAACAACCCAACCTCATCCGTTGGATCATGTTCAGTGACGAAGCGATATTTCACCGCGACGGAAATGTTACTAGACATAACGCACGCTATTGGGTCAACGACAACCCACATTGGATGGAAGCGAATCATGTGCAACATGATTCACGGGTTTACATAAATTCGAAAAGCGTATCCGGGTTGATGGCCAGCAATTCGAACATTTACTTTAATTTGTCCTATGGCGGGCGACTTCTTTTCCGCCACCCTGTATATGTCGTGCGGGCAACTTCCCGCCCTGCAAAATTTTGATAATTGAGCACCTTGGACGTCTGACGAAGGGGTGGCCCTCGAAGTTTGACAAGACCTTAGTCTGAGAGGTTCTTTCAGAGCAGAAGAACTAAATTAATACCAGCAAAAATGGAAATGTAATAGAATTAAAGGACCCAAAATCTAAACAGAATAAACTGAGGGCGAGATTTCTTTCACTCTAAGGCTTTAATGGCGAAATAAATTATTTATAAAAGGAGACACCACCGAAGTGGTTTAAAATGAGACAAGAGTCTTGGGAGTGTTTCGAGCGGCCAGATAATAAATAACCTCCTCGTTCAAAGGCTATAAGAGGAATGATTTTTTTTTAATAAAAATTAAATAAGTACGACTAGGAGTCCATGGGAGGGATGCAATTAAAGGTCAACTTTCCTCTTAATGAAGACGCTGTAACTCTACATACTTTCAAAGACAAATTATATTTTATTGTTAATTTTACATATTTTGGATAGCGACATCACGTTAGGAATTTTTAACTTATTTTTTACGAACGATAATTCATAAACGGTTCATAATTCATAACCGATAACCTAACCGATTCATAATTCATAACCGATAACCTAACCGATTTAAATTCATAACCGATAACCTAACCGATTCATAATTCATAACCAATAACCTAACCGATTCATAATTCATAACCGATAACCTAACCGATTTATAATTCATAACCGATAACCTAACCGATTCATAATTCATAACCAATAACCTAACCGATTCATAATTCATAACCGATAACCTAACCGATTCATAATTCATAACCGATAACCTAACCGATTTATAATTCATAACCGATAACCTAACCGACTCATAATTCATAACCAAGTCATAACGAATTTAACAAATTAACATTAAGTACACTGAAGTATTTTTCACACTATGAATACCACTTATAATTACAGAAAAAGTTTAACCAACAATTTTAATTAGAAATAGAACGCCAATTATTTTACTGCTTAATTATGTCGAATATTATTATTTTCATAATAATAATATTGGGGGTGTAGGTGATGTAGGTGTGGGGGTGGTGTGGGGCATATGGGAAACTTCAAACCATCATTTTTTGGTGAGTCTCGCTAGCTGAAATTTGAAGGTGCATGAACCAAATACAAAAATACACTTGGTTTCCTGAGTATATATTTTATTGTTAAATCATGAAGCAACGCTCTTAGTTTCATATGAAAAACTCTCGCAACAATATCTGACCTATGTTCTGGTCTTTGATAAGTTACGATGCTTTTAGCGATTTCATTCCATCTTAGATTGCGAGTAAACTTAATAAATAAATCCGGCTTCCCAAATTTTCTTACAATTGCCATCGAGTCTTGATAATTTTGTTGCATTGCTCTCGAGCTGCCCTGATAAAAATACTAATTTGACTTCAGATGTTTTGCATTTATATTCCTAAGCCTGTTTTTACGCATAGACATTTTTATGTAGTTTTTTCTACGAGGAGAAGTTTTGATTCTGTTAAAGTCTTTAGTGAAAGAATAAGTAGAAATTCTGTATTTGAAGAAGTAATATCATAATAAAGACGCTAATTTGATCGCAGCTGTTTTGAGGGTCTCTGTTAGGTATCAAATAATTACGTGTTGCCATCATTATTTTAAAGCCTAATTTGCCAGTGACGACGTAGATGGAAGAAGGTCAACATAACGTATCTTCTATTGAAATTACGTGCACATTTACGATGACGTAACACACAAATAACAGAATTTTAATGACATTAGACGGAAATAATAAATACAGAGTATTCATAAAGTCACCCACTTCCGTGACTTTATGAACACCCTGTTTAATCAGTCATTACAGGAAGAACCACGTAAATTAGATGGATAGTGAAACAGTAACATGGCAACAGAGTAACAGTAACGAGTGTACAGTTATAACGTACATGTAAAAATTTAAAATACAGATTGAGAAGCGATTTTTAAAATAGAATGCGTACCAAAATGCCGAGTCGGTCTACATCAGTACTTTGAAGGAGATGCATCTCTGGATTCCAACAGTTCGGCTTTAGGTTAGAAATTATTGACAAGATAAAAGAAAGAATGTAATCATGTACGTAAAAATGTGCATCATTGAACATACATACAGTCATAAAACATATATGTACGTAATGACGATGTACGTGAGGTTATATACACGATTTTGAATAGACAAACATGAATAGACAAATATGAATGCCATGAAGTAATAATAAATTTTTTTGCTACGAGTATAATAGACGGTTTACAAAACACTATATATATATATATATATAATATATATATATATATATATATATATATATATATAAATAATGACCTATAAATTATAAATTTCATAGGAGTAGCTCTGAATAGGAAAGATCGATAAATCGATATATTTAGTAATCAGTTTAGTATTTAGTATTCAAGTCTGAAATAACACAATAGGCTGCAGATAATATGATGACGAATATTACAAATTCAATAATTTAATCCAGTTGAATATACGGAATTTTTGTAGGGTTAAGTTATGAATGCTTGTATTTGAAAAGTTAACCAGAGGCAACATGTGACGGTATAGGGTTAAGTCATTAGAGGGATGTATGAGAATAATACAGACTAAAAAGAGTATTCACAGTAATGAAAGTACGCAGACATAGTGCAGAAATAATACAGGACACAGTGAGTGAAATTAGAACGTATTAAATAAGAGTATATATATATATATATATATATAAAAAATCTATAAATAGCATGCTATTTGCAAATAGCAAAGTATATTACATTTAATTAGATATTAGATATAATTTCAAAGTACAAACAAGGTATTTGATCCTATTACAGCCAATGTGCATGCATGATATTATGGGATCTATAGATGGAGGGATAAGTGCGAGATGGTTACAGTAATTGCATACATTAATTTCATAACAAAGTCCACATTCATGGCTTCTGGGTCCCCCCCATATATATGGGTATTATCCGCTTGTTGGCGGGGGTATCATGGCTGACCAGGCCACTCATGTTGCCCAGCTAAGATTGTGGACCTGTTAGAATCAGGAAACCTCTTTCGGTGCTCATCCACCACACTTAAGAGAAACTGGAGTTGATCTTCTCCTTTCGTCAGAGTTCCGCTGAAGGTCTGAATGAGAGCTACTGCCCTTTCAGCATGATCATTAACTACTTTGATGTTTCCTATGATTCTTTTAGCTTCTTGGAAGTTTTCATTCTCCTCCCAGGTGCTGGGGTCATCATCAAGAAAACTAATATTGATCGGTAGGGCCTTAAGAAGCTTTAATGAGTTCTTTGTGGCAAGAGTTTCTAATTTCAGTGTTGCTTTGCATTCCTTGGGTCTTCTTCTCTTTGAGAAGTCTAATGACCCCTCCTTTTCCCTCATACACTGGACCATGATTCCCTTGGTGTCTGGTGCAACAGTTTGATCGAAGAGAGCAAGGGCCACCAGCTCTTCTGATAAGTACCATAGGTGGTTTTCAAATTTCTTGAGAGCTGCTTTGGCCACTTTCTGGTCATGATAGTCCTTTAACTTTTGGATAAGATCCAGATCATTCTTCGGAGCTTGTGATGGAATAGGAGCAGTGATCCAGCTTTTTAAGTAGATTAGGACTCCAAAAAGGGCAAGGGTTTTCAGGTCCTTCTTCTCTCGAGGAGTCAGGGTGATTTGATTTCGAAAAAGCCACATTTTGATGGCATAGATAACTTTAGCCATCCACCTTGCATAGTGCGTGCCAGCAGGACGTTTGAATGTGTAACTTTCAATTTTTTCACCAAGAAAGATCAAAGAAAGTTCCAAAAACTCTTTATAGTCATCTCGAAAATTTCCAGTGGCCAGATGTTCTTTGGCAAAGGCAATTATTTCATTTCTGAAAGGATCAACTTGCTCCTTCATCTCATCATCCTGTGATTGGAACCTTTTGAACAAAAGTGGCTCAGGGGCAGAAGATGAACCATGCTGCTTCAAACACTCCTCCATACATGACTTCCATGCAATGATGCCTACAGGCAAAATAGAAGAGTGGTCGACCAAGTTTCTGTTCCAGAAGAACGCATGCTCCTCTGTTTGTTCCTGTATTTGATGCTGTAGTATCTGATAACATTCCGATTATTGACTTATCTGTGTTCCATTCGGAAAGAAGATTATACACTGCAGCTGATTGAGCTTCCCCTGTTCCACTTGGTAGTTTGGGAACACCAAGCAGTTTGAATCACCTGATTCAACTGAAGAGACAAGGACTGGGAGTCTGTCTACCTTTTCATTCTTGGCAAGTAGATTAGGGATCAACTTCCCATCCCAGTGGACAATCGAAATACTTGGACTAAAGCTAGCCTTAATGGCATGGGTTATTTGCCTTCGATGCCTCTCTCGGTGCCTTTTGATTGAAGAACGAGAGATGTTCACCTCTGAAAGATCTTGACCAAGGCTAGATGCAGTTTCAGCTAATACAAAGGTGGCCCTCCTGTCACTGATGCCAGTCCTGTCCAGAGCAGCAGCGAATTCAGGAGATATGATATTCTTTGCTGCCTTTTTCTTTGGTGGAGTTGGTCCGCTGGTAGATGGGGGATTAATAAGGTAATCTTCATCTTCTCTTTCTGACTCACATAAAGACTCAGAAGAAGAACTTCCCTGATCTAGCATAACTTCCTGTGAAGCAGCATATTTTCTTCTTCAGCTTTCCGCTTCCTATTTACCAATTTCATTTGCTTCTCAGCAGCTCTCTTTTCTGCCTTGTCAGTCACCATATCTGCAGAGACCATTGATCCCACTCGTCCCGCTTTCCTTTGTTGGATCAAGAACTGCCGGTCTTCTTCATTTTTGATTAAGGTAAAGGCATCAGCATGGGCGACATCAAATAGGTTCTCCATTTCTTCCTGAAAGGTTTTTCTTTTTCTAACTGAGAGTTGCTTTTCCTCCCAGCATTCTTCTTAATCGCTTTCCACTCCAAGTGTAGAGCCTGAATTTTGTGAAGAATGTGGTCTTTCCTTTGAGTAGGGATTCGGGCTCTCTCCCAGAAGAGACGCAATTCTTCAAAAACAGCTTCTGAACTAGGTTTGATCTCCTTCTTCAAGACTTGATGATGGTGGAGGAACATGAGGACGGAGGCCACGGGAAGGCAGCTTGGCTCCAGTGATTGTTTCCTCTGACTTTTTCATTAAGTAAAATGTACGTTTATTTGACATTGCAAAACCTGTAAATTTAATAAATCTATCTGAAAGAAAAATAATCATTAGTTAATGTATCTGTAAATAATGTTTCTTTTAATTATTCACTATATTAATAAAGGGCATAATGGTATACAAAAAACAGCTTTGAGCAACCCCTAAAAGTTATTCGATTTGCCTTAAATTTTACATGAAATATTGTTTAGCTAAAAGGAACCAGATTATAGCCTGGGAGGAAGAAAATTGAACTTCAATTTTTACCCATTCTGTGGACCACCCTAATATATATATATATATATATATATATATATATATATATATATATATATATATATATATATATATATATATTAATTTAGGGTGTCTCTTATTGGGTAGTCAAAAATTGAAATGTTGAATTATTTATCTGCGCCCCCTAAAATAGTTCCATTTAGCATAAAAACTAAAACTTGAAAGTTTGACACAAATTGGCTCATATTTAGGGGCCGCCCCCTGCTAATAAAAATGGTGACCATGGCATAATAGCTCCTGACATGATTATGCTCATTATACACATAATTCCTTCCTTCTTTTTTTAGTTTGATTCGTTTTTATAAGTATAGGCCTTCTTATTTATCATTGATCCTTTTCTAACCTATCCTTGATGTTGTTATAATCCATCCTTTGGTCCTCAATCCTTCTTTATCCCAATCCTTTTTCTCCTATCCAAAATCCTTCCTGGCTCTTTTTTTATATACAATCAGCAATGAAGCATCGCTACAAAAAAAAACCCATTAGTTTATTATATAGAGATAAATTCAAAATGCCAGTGCTATTTACATACTTTAATTACTTTAATTAGCATTATTTCCTTATACAACATTTATTTAATATACAATGATTATACAATATGGTGTATTTTAAGGTGCGACCTCATTGATGGTTATTTTTTGAGAAGAACAGTTTTTGATGGAACTGGGTGACTCTGGCGGTGTTTTGCAACAATTTGGAGCAGGAACTGGAGCTGCTCTTCCCCCACTGTCAATTTCTTATTCAGCTCTTGAACTAAAGCTACTGCACGTTCTGCCCGGTCATTTACAACAGATAGAGCTGCAACAATAGCTCTGGCCCTTAAATATTCACAGTTGGATGTCCAAGTGCTGGGTGCCTTGTTCAGAAATCCTTCTGGCAAATTCAGCTTAGTAAAGAATTCTCTAGTATTTCTTGTAACAAGTTGGTGTAGTCCTTCACCAGAGCAGAAGGTCGATTCAGGAATCCGAGGACGCTTGGGTGGTCTATCAGTGGACTCATCTTCTAATGCCTTTACCATGCGTTTCTTTACATCTGTAGTAATTCGCTCATCAAAGAAAGCAAGACCAACTGCTTCTTCAGACAGGTACCATAAGTGGTTAGAGAGCTTTTTTTTTAGTTGCATCAGAAATCTTTTTGTTAGGATAATTAATCAATGACCTCATAAGGAGCCAGTCATTAAATGGGGTTTCAATAGGGAGTGAGGATGTTGTCCAAGCCTTCATATAGATGAGAACAGAAAAAATGGAAAGATCTCGAATTCCTCGTTCTTCAGTCTTAGTCATCTTGAACTGGTTTCGAAAAAGCCACATCTTGATAGAATAGAGCGCTTTGAACATCCAGCGAGCTCGATGCATGGCACCTGGTGCACGAAACTTGATGCCTTTATTGGGGACACCTCCAAGAAAGATGATGGACAGATCCAAAAGTTCTTGATAGTCATCCCGTAGTATAGGTGCCTGGGATCTAGCAAACTGAATTAGTTCAGTTTTAGACTGGATATTTTGCTTCTTTAGTAATCGTGTCTGTCTCACCTGTTTGGAACTGGCTTTGATCAACAGAAGTCCAATTGTCACGAAAACGCTTAAAGATCAATATCTCTGGACCAGTTGATGTAGATCCCAATGTTGCTTCAAATGCAGCTCCCAACAATAAATCTAAAACATGGTGTCTACAAGGCAAGTACAAAACATCATGTCCCAATTTTGCTTCGATGAGAGCACAGGCTCCACTATATTGACCCGTGTTTGAAGCTGTTGTATCGAAACAAATATTAATTTAATTGAATTCATCATAAATATGATGATTTTAATTAAAAACATATGTTTAGTATACTTGACAACTGCTAGTAATTTCAAATATTAATTGCATAAATAATAGCTATATTTTATGAACTTTAATAAGCGGGGGCGACCTCTAAAAATTGTTCAATCCAAACACAATTTTATATGTGATGTTTTCTCAACCAATGAACTGGTTGAGGGGGCGCAACCTAAAAAAATCAACACTTCGAAAATAAGAGACACCCTAATATATATATATATATATATATATATATATATATATATACCACAGCTTTAGTTCTATGATATCAAATATAATTTTGTGTTAAAAGAATAATTAAAAGTAGATATTAACTACATACTACCCAGCTTAAATTTACTGATTTTATTCTGGTCAAAGTCAGACGACTTTATCGAGTCTCAGAAAATATTCCTAAGCATTAACAGAGAATCAAAAGCAAATATATTAGTCGATAAACAATCAATTTTTAACTAAAATACATTTACTGCTATGCTAATGCTATATCATACTAAGGTGCTAATTAAGTACTTAAATCATTCTATAAGCAACGTGTTAACAGCTTGTGTTAAGACTTAATTTGTGTCGTTGCCTGAATGTTAATCTTTCATTTTTATTCTACGTGTGGGCATAAACTGGTAATATTTTAACACGAGAGAGCGTCTTCTTTGGTGGCAATATTATGCAGGCGTTCTGAATTCAAGCGTAGGTCGTCTTCAATACATAATTGGCTGTGAAGGTCAAGACTATATATGAGCATGGTTTGCAGACCATTTTTTTTATAATAAAGCGTTACAATACTTTCATTTTATAATTTTATAATTTTATAATTTTATATTTTATAATTTATAATTTTTAATTTTATAATTTTATAATTTATAATTTTATAATTTATAATTTTATAATTCTATAATTTTATAATTTATAATTTTATAATTTTACAATTTTATAATATCTATATTTATCTATAATGTCTATACTTAAAATTAAACATGTATATATTATACTGATTTAAAAGACATTATGGAACAGTAAATACATTGAGTGTTAATTAATATAATAATAATAATAATAATATATAATAATAGTAATAGTAATAATAATAAAAATAATAATAATAAAGAAATGCTTATATAAATTTACTATAATCATTGGTGTATTTGTAATAATAGGCTTTTATTAAACTCAATATAATACTACATTAATAATCCCTAGCTAGGAAATCATGGGTCCCACAGACCCAAAAAGAAACCCATTTTTAACCCATGATTTCCTATCTATCTAGGATTAAGACCAAAACATATAGGGTGTCCCATAAGTCCGGTGGTTTCATAGGAAAATTTATTTTAAATTAAATTTACAAAATTAATACATTACAACTAAAACAAATGTTCAAATTGATGTCCTGTTTTGGAAACTTCTTTTAGTTGCAGGTAGAATAACACCCAATGGTTAATATGGAAATGAGTTACACTCGTGAGAAAAATGCCTCCACCTTATTCTACCTCCAACAAAAAAAAAGGCTCCCACAACAAGACATGAATTTGAATATTTATTTTAGTTATAATGTATTACTTTTGTAAATTTAACTTAAAATAAATTTTCCTATGAGACCGGACTTATGGGACACCCTGTATATATAACAAAACTAAACTACATACAAAAACTAAACGTGAGTTAGTCATTAAAGCTTTTTGACAAACAGAGAATATTGCCAAAGACTCCTATATAGCTATTTATGGACGTACAAAGACAATAATTTATATATATTACAGAGAATCTGTGTAACTAGGGATTTCATGAAATCCCTAAAATGTTCAAGGATTTCATGTAAAATTAAGTCGTGATATTTTCGTTAAACCTACGGGAAAATTATTGAATGCCCGATTAGGTCAACTCTACCCCATGACGATTGGTTAGATTAAGTCGTGATATTTACGTTAAAACTAACGAAAATATTACGACGTAACCTTACATGAAATCCCTGAACATTTTAGGGATTTCATGAAATCCCTAGTTACGCAGATTCCCTGTAACATATATACATCACTTTAAATGAATCACGTCACACGCATCAAGAATACAATATTTAAAAGATTTAAAAACAACCATAAAGAAAAAGAACAAATAAAGAGACAATACAGACAGAACAGAACACTATGGCATACCTTTCAACCTTTCATGTATTGCGTGCAATGATTCCTCATTTCACGGAGTTCAGGTTCGTTGCCCCTCCTCTTGTATTAAGCTCGGAGATAATTATATGGCAGGTTTTTTAAATTCAAGACGATTTCTTAAATACGATAAAAAGAACCATTTTGTGCAACGATTTTGATGCGATAAGGAAGAGAATTCTAAACTTTAATGACATCATAAACAGTGGATTGCTTGTTGTGTTTATTGGTTCCTGAGAAAGGGGTCTACAGGTCATCTGTCTCACGCACATCAGAGGAATGAAAATAGCTCGTATGTCAGGCTATCATTCAACAGGTAAAACTGATTACAGAAGTACATTTTCCGGAGCGAGTGTAGTTTACGTCCCCCTGACGCAAAAGGGGACACAAACTACACTAGGTCAAAGTTGGGGAACGTAAACTACACTAGGATCTTTAGGAGACATTTTTTTAAATGAATACGTGGACAAAGTTGGGGAACGCAAACTACACTTGGATAATGTAGGGGAACGTAAACTACACTAGGCACCACTGGGGGACGTAAACTACACTTGCTCCCATTTTCCTAAAGGATATAGCTAACTGCAAAAAATAAATATGGTGACTATCAAGGCTATCTTGAAGTTTAAAATACTACTACTAATAATAATAATAATAATAATAATAATATCATACATGCATATATACATGCGTACATACATACATACATACACTCATACACGTACATATATGATCTTCACTTCTATCTAGCTGTCTGTATAATTATACACAAATACATACATGTATAAAACTATACAGTCATGGAAGAAAGTATAAGAGCATCTATACCATCATTAGTATTGTAAAAGTTATACATATATATATATATATATATATATATATATATATATCAGCAAATAATTAAATGTACATTATTATTTTAACAGTATATGAAATGAGTGCATACATAGATCATCAGATACTCTGTTAAACCTCCACTGAACTTGATAACTGCTATACACAAGGATGGGGCGTAGATCGAACTAAGGAATGACGTCATTGGGCAGAAATTGATTTCCATGATCTTTTGCACATTTCCAAAAGTTTCTCGATATTCGATGCAGGTTTTTCTAGGTTACCATACCAACATATTCCCATAAATGTTCTACAGGGTTCGAATCTGAGAATTGGAAAGGCCAAAGCAAGATTTCAGAGACATTACTACAAAACTACAAAGCTTGAGAATGCTCCAGTGATTGGAACGAAACGTCGCTGCTCCTGCTTTCCTTTTCCTGCATGAAATATCTCAACACTGAACCAAAACCATGGATTTCGCCGCAAAGCCACAATTTTACTTGCGAAGCGTGTTTAGGGTCACTGTGACCACTAAATAAATTGATTGACAGCACAGAACATAGATTCCTGAAGAATTTTTATATACATATTTAACGTGATTCAAATTTCCATGCACTGTATGTGTGGCAGACTGATCCTAGCACGTCATTTGAAAAGGATGCCCCCCACCATAACTGATTCTTTTCCGCCATTTATTGTGTTAATAGTACAAATTAAACAGAATTCTTCCCTTGGACAACGTCGAACAAACACGTGGCCATTGTTTTTCAGTCTATTAAATAAATTTTGATTCAGTTGTCGACAGAACGGTAGACCACTGTTGAAATACCCAATTTCTTCGTTTCTTGGCCCGTGCTAAGTGTTCCTTCTTATTTTTGTCTGAAGTAGCCAGTTTTCGTCACGCATTTCGACCACGGAAATATTCTTTTTCCCACTAACGCATCTCATGGTGCGCGGCATTACAAAAATACTTCATAGTGTTCCTCAAGCTCGCCAAAAATCTGGCTTGATGACTTCCAGTGGTCTTTAAGAGTCTTATATCCACACGCTCAGCACTCTCATTGATATTTTCGGACCCTCCAGATCTTGTATGACTGCCAAAATTGCCCAGTTCTAACAATAGCCTTTTGAACTTCGAGTTTTGAGACACTCGTCTTTGCAGCTGACTCATTGGAAGAGCATTTTTTTATACTCAGAGCAAGAAGTTGAGTTCTTACAGCTATGGAGAGTTCCTTGTTATTTGACCGTTTTGTCAGTGTTACGATACGAGATTAATAAAAATATTAGATAATAGGTAAAAATTTAAAGGTGTTTGGTATAATTCTAACAAATTAGCAGTGAAAATCAAGCACACACCTACAGTATAACTCGCAAGTTTCAGAATGATCCGAAAGAAATGTTTGGTTGGTTGGTTGTTCCGCTTTACGTTCTTCGTCCAAATGAGGTCAATAAGACGGTCGGAAACCAGCTGCGAAAAATAAGCCACCATTTAAAAAAGAATTAGGTTGAGCCAAATATATTACGTGCAGTGGGCTCGTCATTGTACCCCTTCCCTATTTTTCACATTGGCTTGGGAAAGACCATGGCTGGGTTAGAAATGTTTGTTCTGCACTCTACCTTCGTGGACTATAATAAAAAAAATTAAGAACGCAGATAACCTTAACTTTTACAACCTTTTACAACCTTAACTTTTACAACCTTTTACAACCTTAACTTTTACAATCATAACTCTCAGTGTTTCCTGTAATTCTTTTATGATTAAGCTATCGAACTTTACATCATCATCATCCTCCACACGAAATGGTCTAAACTTTTTTTTTCGTCGTAAAATGAGCGAACCACTGTGTTATCTATTTCACAATTCCTTTGTGCAAAATTCGAGACAAAGTACCATTTTATGAAGCAAAAGAACCGATTTATCATGAAATAAAGGCATAACAAATCAAAATTATAATTTATACAGGTATTACGGATAATCCACTAGTTTTTCATACTCTAAATAATATACACACATACAGTATATAGGGGCCTATATATATATATATATATATATATATATACACAATATATACACTCGTATATAATTTGGCCTTATACATTCTAATAAATAATTAAAAAAATTCCCATACAATAAATACAATGTACAAAAATTAGATTTTAATTTTCGTCGCAATTTATTCTCACATTAAAATATAATGTTTTCAAATCTTTACACAGAATACCCCAAGGTTAACCTATCTCCCACTTCTGTTCATACGAAGAATGAAACGCCCTTAAAGTTTAAAAACATTAAAATTGAGAGTTCCTGCTGAAAAGGAAGAATTCGAATGAGCTTACCACTTGCCTCACTTAATCGTTTCATAAGATGCAAAAGAGGAAGTAAAAGTTGAAAAAAATGTAATTTTTTTTTTTTTTTTTGCCAAGGATCAAGTACAGAAATGTAAAATTTTGCGTTTTAATTTCTTTGTTTTAAATATGTTGATTAGATTTCCTTTTATTTTTTTCGACATTCACGTAAGAAACGCACTCTGACTACTAATTATATATTATATGTAATGAAAATTATTTCACGAAGGTAACACGTGAAAAATATTTATGATGAATAAAACCACGAAGGAAAGGAAACACAAAATGGTGCTCAAGCGCTTTCGTCTAATGACATCCTCAGGAACACTTCGTGGTTTTATTCATTATATGTAATGTATATAAATTTATATTCAGATTTAAATTTCCATATTACGAGAGCTACTTTACATTACCAAATATATTATATATATATATAATATATATATATATATATGTTAACCCCCTCTTCTATGGCCTTGGTTGGTTCGAAGTCGACGGGGTTCTGGTTAGGAGGCAGCAACGGATTTGTTACTCTCGGTAGTTTCGTCTATACTACTCTCCGAGTTCTTCTATAGTGGCTCGGAGGATTCTTGGAAAACTTACTAAATTATCTGACGGTTCCCCGATTCTTTTTATAACGTATCGGGAAATTAGTTTTCTCTATTTAAGACCAAGTTCTCCGAAGAGAGCACGGCTCGAAGGAGAAGATGAAGACTTTTTCTTACTCTAATTTACCGCTAAAATGCACAGGTAATGCTCAGCCTCTAAGTTAGATTAGACTTTTGCAGGGGAGAGGTTCGACCTCTTTCGACTATGGCTCAGGCCGGAATTTAAAAGTGAGGAGGCCCTCGGCCTCCTCGAGGAGGGCTCCAACCTCCTCGCTGAAAGGCGTGCTTGAATTTACAATACAAGAATTAAATAAGTCTAAATTTTGGGGGAGTGCAGTTGAGGGTTAAGTTTCCCCCTTTAACTGGAGATCTAAACACTTCTTGTGTTTCCTTTCCTTCGTGGTTTTATTCATTATATGTAATGTATATAAATTTATATTCAGATTTAAAATTTCCATATTACGAGAGCTACTTACATTACCAAATATATATATATATATAATATATATATATATATATATATATATATATATATATATATATATATATATGTTAACCCCCTCTTCTATGGCCTTGGTTGGTTCGAAGTCGACGGGGGTTCTGGTTAGGAGGCAGCAACGGATTTGTTACTCTCGGTAGTTTCGTCTATACTACTCTCCGAGTTCTTCTATAGTGGCTCGGAGGATTCTTGGAAACTTACTAAATTATCTGACGGTTCCCCGATTCTTCTTATAACGTATCGGGAAATTAGTTTTCTCTATTTAAGACCAAGTTCTCCGAAGAGAGCACGGCTCGAAGGAGAAGATGAAGACTTTTTCTTACTCTAATTTACCGCTAAAATGCACAGGTAATGCTCAGCCTCTAAGTTAGATTAGACTTTTGCAGGGGAGAGGTTCGACCTCTTTCGACTATGGCTCAGGCCGGAATTTAAAAGTGAGGAGGCCCTCGGCCTCCTCGAGGAGGGCTCCAACCTCCTCGCTGAAAGGCGTGCTTGAATTTACAATACAAGAATTAAATAAGTCTAAATTTTGGGGGAGTGCAGTTGAGGGTTAAGTTTCCCCCTTTAACTGGAGATCTAAACACTTCTTGGACGTTAAGCATAATTTAAACACCTATCAGAATTTTGAAAGATTCCAAAATAAAACGGAAAAATAAATAACAAAAAAAATAATAATATCGCCGAGTATACATTCCTAATAGCGACATAATGTCGGAGTAGTACATTGAGTACAATCCCAAGTACATCACTGAGTACATTGTAATTTTTGGTTTATTACAACTATGATTATAATTACCCATTTAATTCACATTCGCTTATTATCGTTAATTTATAGTTTCATTAAAGTACATTAATTACATTATATTAAATTATTACATTTTATACAATTTATATAATGAAGGAGAGTAACCTTTGTTCTATAATTTAAAGGGGATTAACAGCAATATTATCACTCTATGAAACTGATATTCGACGAATTAGTGGTGAAAGATATACTTTCCAACAAGATGGAGCCCCTGCTCACAGAGCACGACAAACTGTCACATTCCTTGAGAACGAAACACTGGATTTTATCGAACCAAATATGTGGCCGGCTAGTAACCCCGATCTTTCACCACTAGATTATGATGTTTGGGAAGCCCTGAAGTCCAAAGTTTACATCCCTGGTACCAATATAAGAGACATAGATGAACTACGCGAAAGAATTCTGCTCGGCTGGGAGAAGGTGTCTCAACCATATGTAAACAGGTGTATTGATCAGTGGCGTCCATGTTTGGAAGCCTACGTTGAGCAGGAATGGGGACACATCGAGCAACTTCTCAATTAAGACGAACAACATGCTAAGGTAAGCATCTATGAAGTTTGGGAGCTCTAGTTCCTTACTTTTTTTAATATGACAGTTACCTCTAAGGGTCACTTTTTTTTATACCCACCCTGTATATATATATATATATATATATATATATATATATATATATATATATATATACATACACACACACTCGTGTGTGTGTATATATATATATATATATATATATATATATATATATATATATATATATATATATATATATATATAATGTGAACCCTCAAGGAAAAATAAAAATGATTCCAAGGTCTTTTGTATTCAGAAGTACACCTCGTCAGGGAACGACGAGTTGTACTTTATATATATATATATATATATAGTATATATATATATATACATACTGGGGTTCTCAGTTAGAGAGGGCAAAATATTTTCGAATATTTGAACTCTGAAACCTGCATTTTAGTCCATATCTAAAGCAACTGAAATGTTTCACATTTTATAAAAATCGATGAATGTTTAGGGATCGCGCAGAGGGGATTGAAATTTTTTCCCATTTACACGTATAATAATGGGGGGCAGTGTTGGCAGCTAAAATGGCACGATAATGCACTTGATGTCACTCCCTTCAGGGGCTACAGGGATAATATTTAGACCATTCTGCTCAACCCCAGAATAATTTTAGAATTTTCTCCAAATCTGCACATTGAAATCTCTGTCAGAAAGACGCAAAAACCAGGGTTCCGAAATTCCGTGTGAAGAAATTCAGAAGTTGGATTTTAAGGACCACCCTAATATATATATATATATATATATATATATATATATATATGGTGTGTGTGTGTGTGTGTGTGTGGCGCAACAGAATTATAAAGCCAGTTTGCATAAAATATATACTTGTACTAAGTCGACCTACCTGAATGATATCAACATTCAGGCTCGGAGGATTCTTGGAAAACTTACTAAATTATCTGACGGTTCCCCGATTCTCCATGAGAGAGAGAGAGAGAGAGAGAGAGAGAGAGAGAGAGAGAGAGATGAGAAAACACCTACGAGCCACGTATGGTATCAAAATGTAAACAAATCAGAGAAGGAAAGTTATAATTTTTTTTATCTTTTGTTTTAATTAATGACTCAGAAATTTTGATTGACTGAAGAAAAATTCATTTATAAAACAAATACAATTTTAAAATTTAACAATTTTTGTTGTTTATTCAAATAATTTTAACGTAAAATAAATAATTGTGAAATTGGATTTTTTTAAAAAAAATTTATTTAATTTGCCTTTTAAAAAAGCTTTCGGCTTTACTGGGCTCTCGTATTAAATAAAGGTGAAAATCGCTTCACAGGTAGTTATGATTAATAATATACGCATTACGAATAAGAATTATTACTTATCAATTATTAATTTTAAATACATAAATGGAGTAATAGATAAAAAAAATAGACAATAAATTTAAATAATTGTTAAACCATTTAAGTCACTAACAAAATATTTATTATTATATTTACTTACATTTATAAATAAAGTTATTTGTGTAATAAATAATTACAATATACAATTCTTTTATGTTACGATAATAAACATAATAAACATAATACGGGTAACAATATCAATTGGACCACTTATTTTTATATAATTTGACCCTTAAAATACACTTATTAAAAAAAAATCACGTTAAAATTATGATCAATACACACGAATGATGGAAATACAGCATTTATTAAGCTATTATTATTATTATTATTATTATTATTATTATTATTATTATAGATATGGAACAAATACACGCGAAAAATAAGCCCCCATTTAAAAAAGAATTGGGTTGAGCTAAATATATTAGGTGCAGCGGGCTCGCCACTGCACCCCTTCCCCATTTTTCACAGTACAAAGAATTGAATGTTAGGCACCAGAAAGGAACGAGGAATGTACATTTAATCCTAGCTGAATCCTAGATTCTTCTCCTCAAACCAACGTAATAGAGTGATAAAAAAATGTGAATATATATATATATATATATATATATATATATATATATATATATATATATATATATATATATATATATATATATATATATATATATTCTCATTTGGGTATTGTGCTCAGTTTTGGGCATAATTGCAATATATTTGGTAGGAGAACGTATCAAGGTAAGCGTCTTTGCAAAACCACTTTACATATTATAATATATATACACAATATATTAAAGCAAAATGTAAAAAGTTTTTACGGAAAAGATGTTCTAAGAATACGAAATAATAATAACTTATTCTTCTTTATAACAACTTACCCACGTGTGTATATATATATAATATATATATTATATATATATATATATATAGTGTCGTGCTGGCGTTTCCTCGCACGAACTAGACTTCGGTCGACGATGCCCTGAATTCTTTAATGTGTTCCAATAGATGTTGAAGGAATTATATCGGCGGAGGGTCTCGACGAAGTGTTGTTACTCTCGGAGTTATAAACAATCTTTGTCACTCTTTACGTTCACTTGAACTATTACGTCACAATCTGTGCGTTACTCAGGAGCAAAGTGTTTGTTTGGTATCATCCCGCTCAATGTCACTCCCATTTCATTCTGAGCCCAAGAGTGGGAATTTCAAAGGAGGTATTTTCAAATCAGTCTGTTTCCAATTCATGACATTCTCATTCTTATCCACGGTTTTCCCCACTTTGGTGTAGTTTAGGTTAACTTATGTTAGGTTAGGTTAGACCAGAGGTGGGGAACCTTTGTGTGGCGGGAAAATTTCGACTAAAATATTCTGTACTGGTCACATTGCAGCTCTAAAAATAGTGTGGGACATAATTAAAATGTAAATATTGTATGACTTTAAATAATCAAACTGTCGGCAGATAGTTAAATTATACTAATTCAATTACACATTATACCCGCGCCGGCGACAGGTTTTCCACCCCTGGGTTAGACGAATGTTAGGTTAAATTAAGTTAGGTTAGCAAATATTAGCCCTTCTCATTTGGCGCCTTTACCCGCGAATGGAAATAGAGTGACATTTGTTTAGTCTTACCCCATTCTAGGCCATTCCCATCCCTATCCGTGTTTACAAATGCAATTCCCATTCTAGGCAATTCCATTGTATGCCATTTCCACTTTAGGTCATTTTCATTCCCGCCTTTCCTATTTGGTCTGTGTTAGGTTATGATAGGTCAGGTTAGGTTAGGATTGGTTAGAATACGATATGTTAGGTTAGGATTGATTAGGTTAATGTTAGGTTAGGTTATCACTGGTTGAAATACGTTAGGTTAGAAATATTAACCCTTCCCATTTGGCGCCGTTTGAGCGACGAAAACATCGTGTCCCAAATCAAGACACGTTTTTCCCAAATATGGGTTTTTTTCACCTTGTGCATTTTCATTTGCAGACCGTGGTTGGGAATGGGGATGACATTGAGTGGGGAGTAATCTTTTTACCATATATTTTTCGCCTGGCCTAGGCTTTAGTTGTAATAGTGTCTGTTCAAGAGAAGGCTAAGCTCATAAGGTGAGTTCACGAATGTACATGAATTATTAGACCCCCAAAGACGATTTACGCGTGAATTAAACAAACCAGCACCACGCACAAATCGTATCCGAGTGTGGGTAAATAAGCTCGCTGCGGAAGGAAGGGTCAAGTAAAGGGAAATTCCCGGTAGACAAAGAAATCCTTCAGGAAGAGTTAATGCTGTTCGCGAAGCATTTCCGAGAAGGACTAAAAAGTCAATGAGGAGAACAGAAGCTGAGTTAAACATTCCATACCCTTCTGTGCATAAAATCATAAACAATAAGAGTCAGGTACTACACGATACAAATTATTATTCACCAACTGCACCTGCACGAGGAAGATTGATTACGTTACAAGACTTAAAACCTGTTAAGAATTTATTGTAAGGAAACTGATTATCATTTCTTTCAAATATTAATTTTAGCGATAAAGCAACTTTCCATACTTCTGGTGGATTAAGCTACCGTAACTGCAGGATCTAGGAGAAACAAAGTCCACACGAAACACCCAAACATGAGAGAGAGAGAGAGAGAGAGAGAGAGAGAGATTCGCCAAAAGTGAACGATCGAATTTATAAGCATTTTATATTTTTCCCGAAGCGAAACCAACAATGAAAACGTTTATATCAGAATGTTAAAAAAAAGTTCTTTGTTTCTCTTGTAGGACAAATTCCAGATATGTTGTAACGTCACTAAATCAAATTTAAAACGTTGCTGAATCGAATACTCTTAAAATTTTTCGACTGCATAAGTTCAATAAGTAGTTATTGTAATTTCTTTTCGCAACATTCGTTGAAATACACCTATATATATATATATATATATATATATATATATATATATATATATATATATATATATATATATATATATATATATATGAAGCGAGAATAGAGAGGAAGAGAAAGAACTGAAGACAAGGCTTGGACTCTAAAGTGGCCGGGTTCAAACCTCCGTTCAGGTTTGAGTTAACCGGTCTCATTTTAAAATTTTATATACAGGGTGATTCACAAGTCCAAAGGTATTTATTGTATATTTACTTTTGGGACAGAACTTTTGAATAACCCTGTGTGTATATATATATATATATATATATATATATATATATATATATATAGAGAGAGAGAGAGAGAGAGAGAGAGAGAGAGAGAGAGAGAGAGATATAAAAAAGTTAGACTGGCGTAAGACTGCCGTAAGATTCGCATAACACTTAAGACGTTACATTGATACTGAAACTTTTTACATGTACGAGATCCTCAAATGGACAAAAATATGCTTGTATATTTACTATTTAGTTTTCCATTTTAGTTTATTTACGTGATGCACTTTTACTTCCAGATTTAGTACAAATATTTGCTCAGTGCGAAGTAGAAGACATAATGAGAAAGTGTAGAAGTAGTGTAGGTCACTTCCGTCCTTCTTCTGTGGGTACTACAAAATTAAAAGAAATTTAAAATTAATTGGAAATTCCTGAACATAACTTATAAGAAGTTGTATCAGTACGATGACATTCTATTTATTACATGCAACAGCGGTTGTCAAAGCAAACGGGGGCACTATCCGTACATGCAACAGACCATGATATTGCTCAGTTGTCATCACATCAGTGGAATATGGAAGGAAAGAGTATTAGACCACTGAAATTACTGTATTGCAAAAGGTTACGCTTGAAATCGACATTGTTAATGGTGATACCATTCTTAGTAGGTTTAGAATCCGTTTTGTCGAAGTAAGTTCATGAAGACAATAATGTTCAAGTAATGAATAAAGACATGAAGGTTAAATTAATAATTAATCAGCTTTGCAATAAATATGAATTAATTTTTTTTTCTTTTTTTTTTGTACTTCAGTTTCGTCGTTAGATCTTAGATTTAAATTTTCGTTCTTTGAAAGTACAAATCAAATCAAATATGAAATCCTGGTTAGAAGACGAATGTCTGAAATGTAATGAACAGCTTAGCATCACTTACAGAGTCTTCTGTATCTGAAGAAGACGCAACTATCGAAGGAGATGAAACGAATTTAACTGCATCAAAAGAGAGTCACATTCGTGCATTTCTGGAAATGTCACACGCAGAAACTGTTGCACAAGAGCTGTAGAACGCAGCAATCACGAGATAATAAAAATGATTGGGGTTGTTTAACTTCCTTCGCAACATCTAAGGTCATATAACGGAGGGGATCTACAGCTCCGAAACACGAGTCGCTACATAATCTGGACGCGGAGGACGGTCTCCCATCCAATTACTACCCAGACCCAATATGTCGCTTAACTTCGCAGCAATTACAAGAAAAAAGGACACATCAGAAAGCAAAATATAAACCCCAAAAACACTCGGGGGGGGGGGGGAACAGTCAAAACACGAAAAACATCATACAGTGAAATCGATAAATATCTGAATGTTTCATCAATAAAAAGGAAAGAAAAATCCTTATTAAGAGAATGAAGGAAAATGAATCATTATTTCCTCTCTCCCATTTAAGGACAACCGCATCTAAATACCTATTATCTCTTTTGCGAGCTTCGTATTTAGATCCGAGAGAATATTTAGCAAGCTGTTAACGTTTAAAACTGAAAAAAAAAAAAAAAAAAATTTACGTCAGTCATCACCAATTGTGATTAAAAATTATTTTATTTTAAAAATTAATTTCAAATATTGAACTTTAATTAATAATAAATTTTTTTTTTTTTTTTTTTGTAAATTACCAAATTAATTCGTTGATTCTAAAATAAAGTTCGGTTCTATTTCTAAATTCACCCCCCCCCCCCAATATGAAATTGTAAATTTTTCAGTAACTTCAATTTCGTTTAATTTATGTCTTTTAAAAATCCTTTTAAATTTTTTTAAAAATTATTTTAAATGGAAAAAATATGGACCGTGAATTAAAACAAAAAAAAAATTCACTCCGATCGTCAAATAATTAAAAATAATATAAAGTTTGGCCATTGGCCACCATATTTTCCATTTAAAATAATATTCGATCGAAACCAAAAATTCAAAATTCATTCGTCTTTCAAAATGGTTGAACAGCCCAAACACCAACTTCAGCAGACTGTTCAGGACATCGATGGATCTGTGGATGTACAGAGGGTTGACAAAAGTAAATAGACACCTTTGTTTCCCCCCCCCCCCCAAAATATTATGATTTGAGAGAAAAAGTAAAAAGGAAAGAACACCATTTTAATATATTGACTCAATTAATTTGTTATTATTTATTGATTTTTATAATAAAATAATTTTTTCTTTGGAAAAAACCAAAGATCTTTACTTACTTTTGTCAACCGTCTGTGTATATATATATATATATATATATATATATATATTAATATATATATATACACTTTAAGACATGTAAAATAAAACCTTTAAAGAAGTAATGATAATATTATATATATATATTATATATGAATTGCGCCTCGGTGGTGTAGTGGTTAGCGTCGCTGACTACGAATCCATCGGCCCCGGGTTCGAGACCCGACGTCAGCCGGCGCGCAGCAAAACCCAGTTGTTCATCCTTCCACACAATAAAGAAAGTGGTTGGTAGATAAATGGGTACCCTAGGTGGCCCAGTGGTTAAGACGCTGGGCTGCTGATGAGGCGTGGTTCGGATTCCACGTTAAACTGTAGGTCTAAGGTGGAGTGAAAAGCTTGACCTTCGTCAGAATGAACACTTCGGGCGGGAGCTAACCAAAGGTTTTATATATATGCCCTCTCAGAGGCCCAGAGAGGTCTGGGTCACTTCCAGCTTTTGAGGCCCATAGCCAAACCCAATTATTACTCTCACTACAAAACATTATATTCAAACCTGAAAGTTTCTAAATTTGGGACCACCCTTAAGCTTAAGGCCCAGGTCAAATGGCCCTTCTAGCCCCCCCTCTGATAGGCCCTGTATATATATATATATAAACTTTCATAAAAAATTTGCATCTCCTTTTATCATTATATATTACATTAAATATTTTGATTAATTATAACAAAAGTAAATGCAAACTCATTCTCGATACAAAAAAGTTCATTTTCAAATGGTAATATGTATATATATACACAGTATATATATATATAATATATATATATATATATATATATATATATATATATATATATATTATATAATATATATATATATATATATATATATATATATATATATATATAATTATATATATATATATATATATATATATATTTCAGATCAATCGCTGAAGGACAAAAGATAAAAATTAGGATTTCTTTCCTCTTTTCTGTGAAGAACAAAAATATGGCGTGAACGAACTCAAAAATGGTTTCAACATAAATGACCTTCAGATATAAGTGTCGTCTTGGGGAAGAAACACAAGCTATTGATGCATCTGGCTCCTGAAGACTTATGCACTGAGACTGATAATAACTAGAAGTGACAAAAAATGGAATGAATAATGGTGATGGCTTTGGTTATTTTTTGCTTTGGTTTATGATAACAGAGAGCATCGTTACTTTTAGTGGTGATGAAATATGTAAGGAGGTCTCGTTAGTATACTGACACCTATTTACTCGGCAGTGGTTCTCCGAGCTGCTAATATCCTACAATGGAGGCAAGGACGGAATGATGTTCTGTGATATATATATATATATATATATATATATATATATATATATATATATATATATATATATATATATATATATATATATATATATATATATATATATATATATATGCTAAAATGTGCGGTTATGCATTTATATTTTGGTTTAATGGTAACCTCGTATTTGCCACATAGATGCGTATTAAGTGTTGTCTATTAGCTCAAGTGCAAGGGGATTAATAACTTACAAATACCTTTGGAAGCAAAGCGTTGGGTGTTTCCCTCGGGTGATGAAGTGTCGCTAAGTTGTTAATAACTGTTCTCTGTCGTTGCCGTCAGATGGGCCAGGTTCGAATCAAACTTTAGTTTTGCTTCCGCTCGAATTGTTCATTCTGACGAAGGTCAAGTTCGTTGCTCCACCCAAGACCTACAGTTTAACGTGGAATCTACACCACGAGCCACCAAGGGCATCAGGAATTACAAAGTCCTCGCCCCGACTCGATCTCACGACCTCGCGATCAATAGCACACTAAGCTACTCAATAGTACTCAGGGTACCCATTTATATACCAGCCATTTTTTAAAGGGAAGCATGAACAGCTCGGTGAACTGAGTACCTCCTCTCCTCCTCTCCTTGCTGGGAATCGGACTCAGGGCCGGTGAATTCGTAGTCAATGATGCTAACGACTACACCACCTAGGTGCATATATATATATATATATACCTTTCAACCTTTCAGATGTTCCGTGTGATGATTCACAGAGGTCAGGCTTGTTGCCCCTCCTCTTTAATTAGCCTGGTGAAGTAAATATTATATAGTTGGTTTCTTGCGCTCTCCACTTCACATAGCCAGGTACTCCCGGCTCATCTGGAATTGTTCTGAGCCGGGCGTCTAGTCTTCTGTTGAATATAACCACCGCTACACCACTCGTATTTCTTAGTTCCTTGGGCAGCTGGTTGAACAATCTTGGTTCTCTCACAACAAAACTATTTTCCTTCAGGGTTGAAGATGTTCCCTGTCTAGCCTTTAATTTGGGAACATGACCCAGTCGGATCTTATTAAAAATTTGGACTGTGTCAAATGTTTTTGAAAATTTTGTCACTAGTAGAGTTTTTTATGCTGATTCTAAGTATGCAACTCATTTTTTTCGGAAATAAATATTTAACATTTTATTGACGTTTGTTTGCTGGAATAGAGCCAGCTTCTCCATACGAACTCGCAAAAACAGTAATTTTTGTTGTTATTAATGTTTAGTTGTTGCCTGCTTACACCTAGTTTAGTGCGAATATTATTGTTGCAGTGTGAGCATCTGATAATGCAGTGCTGTAATCTATCTACTTGCGAGTTGCCTCCGGTCAATTGAATGCCCGGTTAGGTCAACTGTACGCCCTTGACGATTGGTTAGGTTAAGTCATAATATTTTCGCTAAAACTAACAAAATATTATGACTCAACATAACCAATCGTCAAGGGCGTACACTTGACTTAACCGGGCATTCAATTGACCTAATCGGGCATTCAATTGACCGGGGAACATTAATAACAACAAAAATTGCTGTTTTTGCGAGTTCGTATGGAGAAGCTGGCACTATTCCTGCAAACAAGCGCCAATAAAATGTTAAATATTTATTTCCGCAAAAAATGAGTTGCATACTTAGAATCGGCATAAAAAACTGTACTAGTGACAAAATTTTCAAAAAATTGGACACAGTCCAAATTTTTAATAGGATCCACAAGTCTTCCTTTCCTACTTTCCATTGCTGCTTGAGTAGTTGCAGGGTTCAAAGTAAGGTTAGGGACGAGTTTCTCCTTTATTTTCCAAGTATAAATTATGGTGTCCCTCTCTCTCTTCTTCTTCTTTCCAGCGAATATAAATTTAATTCACGTAACCTTTCCAAATAATTTACTTCTTTGCATTCATATATATATATATATATTTGTCATGTCATTAGACTTATTTTATTGTATTTTTAAGCATTACATTTTTTTAACATTTTTAAATTGTTGACATTTTATATATACGTATATATATATATATATATTTTTTTTTTAATTGGGATTGTTTAACCTCCTTCGCAACATCTAAGGTCATATGACGGAGGGGACCTACAGTTTTACGTGGGATCCGAACCACGGGTCGCTACATAATCTGGGCGCGGAGGACGGTCTCCCATCCAACTACTACCCAGACCCAATGTCGCTTAACTTCGCTGATCTCTGGGAAGCGGTGTTACGACATTGGCCACGACGTAGCCCATATATATATATAATATATAATATTATTTACCGTATATATATATATATATATATATATGTGTGTGTGTGTGTCTGTGTAGGTATATATCGGGGATGATGATGTCTGTCTTTCCGTCTGTTCTACGTTCATTTATACTCGCCTAAACAGCTTGGGTAATCTGCACCAAATTTGGTATACACATGAAGGGAAAACCAAGGAAGATTTTTGTAACACACCTGCCCTTTCCAGTTCCACTCTAGGTTGTGTTTCGGAGCCTTTTTCTGCGCAAGGCGCAGCTGGCATTCTAATATATATATAGAATGCCACTATATATATATATATATATATATAATTTATATATATATATATATATATACAGGGCCTATCAGCGGGGGGGGGGCTAGGAGGGTCATTTGGCCTGGGCCTCAACCTTAAGGGGGTCTCAAATTTAGAAACTTTCAGATTTGAATATAATGTTTTGCAGTGAAAGTAAAAATTGGGTTTAGCTATGGGCCTCAAAAGCTGGAAGTGGCCCCGACCTCTCCGAACCTCTGAGAGGGCATATATATATATATATATATATATATATAGAGAGAGAGAGAGAGAGAGAAGAGTGTGTGTGTGTGCGTTATCAGCATTATGGGATGTAGCCCAGAGCAGATCGACCTGGTCATAGTTGATGAACGTCTGAATTGCAGGAAATACGTATCCAGCCTTGAAAATCATAGATCCTCTTCCATTGTTCCAACAAGGAAAACTGCAGGTTTGTTGCAATAAATGAGGGAAATTTGTCACACTTCGCGACACTGCTAAGTAGAACGGACAAAAAGGTTAGAAATTCTTCTTTGGGTTTCGAGAAACCTAAATATGAATTTTGTTAAGTTTGTTTGCGTGGAAGCATCTTAAACGTCTACCAATGTCCTTAGCTCACTGGGTAACATCGTTGCCCTATAAGCGAAGTGAAGACACTGAGGTCCAGGGTTCGAATCCCAATGCTGTTGCTAATAATAATAATAGAGGAGTGAGAACAATGGGGGGGTACATTAGTTGGTCTGAGTGCTAGGACAGTTTGTGATTCTCCTCACCTCAATGATTTTTTTTTAGGCAGGAAGAAGGGACCAAGGGCGAATGCCCGCCAAAGCGCTCCCCCCCCCCTCCCTCATAGAAGGGGCAGTTATCTTGCTCTCTCTCATTGCGATAAATAAGGACTCAACCCGCATCTACATCAAATCTAAAAAAAATATCGACCGAAATTTGACAAAATTTTAACCATATTATCATCTAATGGCATCGATCGATTCCACAAGAGTGTCTCCAAGCGGGTGGGGCGCTTTTGTAGGGCATCGCCCTTAGCCTTTCCTTCCTGCATAAAAAAGCCCTTAATAAAGCACATGACAAGGCTAAAAGATAGTAATTGCTTGTTAAGAGCATTAATCGCATTTAAATAAGATGACAATTGAAGTAGGAAAGGCAATAAATTAGAAAATAACTGGGTCACCTATACTGTCCCAAGCCAGGTCTGTTAAATAGGGAGGGAGACCCGTGACGAACCCGCTGTTCGTAACTTCCTTCACAGACTTTGGCTTTTACATTTATGTGGATCGTGGGTAAGGAAGGCCTTATTTTTTGCTGGTTTTGGGTGGTTGTGGCTTTTCTAAATATTCTTTCTTTTGAGGTAGAAAAGCCAGTGGTTACACCCAAAAACATTTACAAATCTCAAAAGAAATGTCGTCAATTCTTTAAATGTAAACTCGAAAAAATAAGGCTCCGAATGAACGATGGATCCAATTTCATTGATTATTTTGTATTTGGTTACTCCACTTTTTACTGTGGTCTTCAACTGTAGCCTAAATTGCATTTTACTGTTACTTTTTTCAAACAATTGTCTAACTTGCTAAAAAGATGTATAATATATATATATATATATATATATATATTACTCTTTCTGATGAAGACTTCTCCGGCGTTGAGAAAAGGCTCTTCAAGAGGTATTAGCAGAGGAGTACTTATCATTTTGCCGCCCTCTAGGCAGGGATTAAAGTGTCTTATATCATATGATAGTTGTGCCATTTGATATCACTAGTTCGCTATTAAAGGCTGCTGTTATTTTTTATTTTAAAACTTATTCTTGAATTCATTTAATTTGTTAGTGCTTATAAGTTAGTTAGTTTCTATTTTTGTTTTCTTTGCCCGATTTAGGTTAAAATTCAGGAATATCTCGAAATTCATCGTTAATTCGTTCCGGAATAACACGACGAAATATTAAATGTAAAAAACTTCACTTTCTTTTCTACGTGTAGGTCAAAATATGAAAATAAAAACCTACTCTAATAGGCAGAGTTTATTTCCACAACAGTTTCGATGCCCACTGGCATCCTCCTCGGGTGGATACAGAAAAACGAATGAACCAAAACAAGAGGGAAAACAGTCTTAACGGTCGGTCCCTGGACTGTTTTCCCTCTTGTTTTGGTTCATTCGTTTTTCTGTATCCACCCGAGGAGGATGCCAGTGGGCATCGAAACTGTTGTGGAAATAAACTCTGTCTATTAGAGCGGGTTTTTTTTTCATACGACGAAATATGAAACGACGAAATTAGAGTAGATTATAACATGGTTTAATGAGAAAATATTTTACTGTATTATATTATTAAACAGATTAATTAATCAAATTCTACTCGTTTTTCTATTTGCGTTGGTAACAGTTGAATTTCGTCAATTTCAATCGTTTTTTTTTCACATTTAAAAAAAAACGACGAATCTGCGAATATGGACGACGGATTGCGAAACTATAGGTAGTAAAAGATTGACGATGAATCTGCGAAACGACGAAATTCGAAACGACGAATTTTGAGGTATTCCTATGCAACAAAATCTGCCGCCCAAGGCAGGTGCTTACTCTGCCTGTTACGTAAATCCGCCAATGAGTATCAGTGTCTGTGGAGACGCTTGTATTTCTTCCTATTTCTCCCTTCTATTTCTTCTCTTTCTTCCTAATTTTTATACATTTAAAAGTATATTTTTTATTAAAGTATATTTAGAAAATATTTTTTGAAAATATATTTCAAAAGTAATTTCTTTAATACGATTTAATTCAGACTTAAGACATTTTTCGATACTTTATTCAGTATTATTACAGTAAATGTTATAATTATGTAATAAATATGTCTATTACAGTAAATATGTCTATTACAGTAACTATGTCCGTCTTTACTGTAATACAAGTTTCATTAAGTTACGCGATTATCAGCTTTATAATAAGAAAATCTCTTAAATTTCTGTTCACAGACATCTTGTACCGAAATTCTTTATATATATATATATATATTAATAAAGCAACTAATACACTGTAGTTTCGCAAAAAAAAAAAAAAAAAAATCCTGAAAAAACATACAAAAATTAATAATTGGTAATATCATGTTTTTCTTTAGTTTTTTTGTAAACAGTAAAAAAAAAAATTCAAAAACCTTAACCGAATCAGTACTAATTAGTAACTTTTTATGCTTTATAGAAACGTTATGTTTCGTCAGAAACCGTCCTGTATATACTGTATATTATTACGAAAACAAATTTAGAATAAAGAGGAAGGAGGATATATTTAGAGGCTTACTTATTTTTTCTTTGTGTTCGTTCGCGAATTTTTGCTGGATGAATTCTCAATTTAGAATTATTTATTAAACATGCTGGATTTTGTTTTTGTGTGGGGGGGTAGGGGTGGGGGAATCGGGGATGGGGGTGGGGAATGGGGGGGATTCACATACTGTACTCTTCTATTTGTTTTTGATTTGGAAACGAGTTGTGCAACTCAATACTAATATATATACATACAGTATACATATATATACATACAGTATACGTGATATATATATATATATATATTATATGAATTTCACACTAGACATAGTTTCATTTCTTATTTATTTTGGCATTGTATGAGAATAAATAAAATATGAATTAATTATTGAAACAACAGGTGTTTGAAATTGCAGAGATTCTGAATTGTCGGTCAGGTATGCGTAGAGAAAGTCTGAGGTAATATGAATGTACAGTATATGTGATTAGAACGAACGAATTTGCTTTGCCTCTCGGAGATGAAACAAACTTGCGATGTAACTTGCTCCTGATGAATTATGCACTCGGGTGTATAAATCCAGGAGTGTTTGTAACGCAAATT